>JAKSZP010014088.1:0-18622 GCA_022478985.1 Massospora cicadina | reverse complement strand
ATGTAAATCATTCATTTCAGTGCCTGGGCCAAAATAAGAGGCTGGGCATTTTGCACCCCATTAGTATCAACCTGGGCATGCTTGGCTTGCACTCAGCGTTGATCTAAGGTGTGTTTCAGGTCAGGAAGAGCCTGAAGTTTCACCTTCTAGGCCTCCTGTCGCTCAGCCTTATCTCTAGCATCAGTTCCTACTATTATGTCATCCAACCATGACAGTCCCAGATGTGGTGGGTCTCACCTCAGTTTTCTTATTTTGCCTATGGTTAGAGCGTCTTGGCATTATTCTTGCCACCTCTGAATGGAAAGTACCCACCCTTTTTGCTCATACATGGTATTAGACGCTTTACAATCTGATAGTCAAGAATCCCCAACTTTAAAAAAATTAATAAATATCTGTTAAATGTTTTTTCTTGGAATTGCATCTGGATAATATGGGCGGGATCATTGATAAAGGGCCTGGTGATGATGGCCTTGGATAACAGTGCACAACCAATCACCAAAATGGGTATGGGGTCATCTTTATAACAGCCAGAAAATCCCAGCTCAAACTGTCATATAATAAATGATATTTTGGTGCAACGACAGCACCAAAGCAGACTAACTTCAGGTAGGGAGAGGTTTGGTTCACCAAAAGCGCTAAACCATTCCTACACCAAGTTAGTTATGCAAGGTTTGAATCGTGGTTGGTCTGACCCAATCAAACGAAAATTTCTTGAAACTGGATACTTAAAAAAGACCAACAGGTAAGTGAGGTGTGCTAGCCCCAAAAAAACCTTTATTATTATTCTGGTTATAAAAAGGGCCCACTGACAAAGAGTGTCTGGGGAGCAACCAATAATGCTCTCCAGGAGGGAATGCTAGGGTCCTTGTAGAATTCCAAAGTGAGCTTTGGAATTAGCAGGTGTGCCTTTTAATGGTTGCCCTTTGGGTGCTTCACCCAAATCATTAATTAGGCTCATATGAGCCTAATCTACAATTTGGGAGAGGCTCAACACGCTCTAAAACCAACTAAACTAAAATCTTTTTAAACAATTTGACTAAGATTTGAAAATTCCAACCCTGAGTCAAAATGCAACAATTATGACAAACTCTTTTTGTACATTTTTTGGCTCAAAACGCATTTTATAACGCTGATTCCTTTATTAAAACTAAGCCAAATATATTCTCTTATGGCTCTGGTATGGAACTTACTTCAGTATACCAAATAACCCCAGAGAATCCGCTCTTGACCACTACCATGATCTGCAGGACCCAGGAGGTGGAGAAGGAATTTCTTTTACAATATAAGGGTATATATGCAACTGCTGAGGATATGATGGGATATGTGAACTCAGTAGTAAGAGTGGCCAACTATCCCTCTCCATTCTATGATGCATAAACGTGCCCTATAGTATGTTTACTCCTGAAAAAGATTTTCGTGGTGAAGTGTTAACGTTGTCTGCTATAGATAAAAATCATTCAGGATATTTTTTTGTTAACTGCTACCCTTTCTTCCCCTTCAGGTAAAATCAGCTTTACTATTCTGGTGGATACTGGAGCCTCTGAGAATTTTATTGACCAGGACTTAGCTGACTACCTTGAGCTTAGTTACTTGCCAGGTGGTATAATTAAGGAGGGGCTTCTCGAGGTATTCCCACCCTGAAGGTACTAAAGTTAGTGGGTTATCAAGTGGTCAAGTATCTTTTACAGACCATTTCCAAGCAATCAAAAACCTCTTTTACTCATTTTTTTGGCGGTAGAGTGGTGGCGAAATTTTGACGTCAGAACCAACTTAAAAAAAATACTTTGTCCTTATCATTTAAAAATGGCCGTATATTAAATTGTTCCATTGTCTGAGTCTAATTTTCTAGGTGATCTTCCCCACTGGCCTAATATCCACACTCTTAGTCTCACTCCATTGTTGAGGCCCTCACTGGAGGTACCTTTACCTTCCTGTTTGTAGTGTTGAGATAATTCGTTTGATGAAGCTTCAGCCAATGTATTACCTGCTCATTCAAAATTTGATTGCGATTTCAAGCTTATTGTTGATCTGGTGCGTATATCTTCCCAAATTTGCCCTTTGACCATACAGGAGGAAGCAGCATTAGATATGTGGGTTAAGGAGCAGTTAGCCAAAGGTATTATTTTTCAGCGTACCTCCCCAGTATGATCCCCACTTCTCTTTGTGAAGAAAGCTAATGGTACTTTATGCCCATGCATAGATTATAGGAACATAAACAATATTACAATAACAGATCTTCATCCCATCCCTTTAGTTCCAGGATTGCATGCTATGTGGAGAAGACGAAAGTCTTCTCTAAACTGGATTGCCTATTACGTTCAATCAGATCTGGATTAATAAGGGCTAGGAGTGTCTAACCCCATTCTGTACCAGAAAAGGGATTTCCGATTTTGGGTTATTTTTTGGGGCTTAAGAATGCCCTTGCTTTTTTTAACACCGTATTGATGCAGCTTTGGGGACTTGATGTGGGTATGCGCAGTTACCTACATGGATGATATTCTGGTGTATCCCCTGATCATAAGTCTCATGCAGTACACCTTCAGCAAGCGGGGGAGAGTCTAAAGGCAGCTAACCTTACGCTGAAGATCAGTAAGTGTAATTCTTCAAGACCCAGGTCACATTTCTGGGCAACGTCATGTTTGACCAAGGACACATGATAACTTTAGACAAGGAGAAGGCAATTCATGAGTGTCCCACACCAACGTTAGTCTTGGAATTGAGGAGTTTTTTGGGACGTGCACGTTCCTCAAGAAGTTCATGCCAAATTTTTCTGAAGTGGCAGCTCCCCTTGTATAAGGAAAGTGGTGCAAAAGTGCTCCAGTAAACCCCGTTTTGGAAGATTCTTTCCAAGCAGTAAAGTGCATTCTGTTGTCCACGTCCATCCTTCGCCATGTAGATCCTATTAAAAGAAGTTCATTGTGTCCACTGATGCCTTCAACTTCGCCATAGCGGCTGCCTTATTACAAGTTGGTGAAGATGGAATAGAGCATCTGGTAGGATACTTTTCTTAGAAAATGTCTCTTCCTGAGTTGAACTACGCCGTCTTATGACAAAGAGTTATTGGCAGTGGTGAAGGAGTTAACTTATTGGCGTCATCACCTGCATGGCTCTTTCCAACCTTTCCATGTATGTATAGATCACCGTGCCTTACTTTATTACCATGCACCTCATGTCTTGACCCACACGGCAAACCTGCTGACATGAGACCCTGGCCCAATTTTCATTTTCTTATAAGTTTACTAAGGGCAAGGAGAATGGTTTGGAGGATTCTTTAAGCTGAAACCCTGCATAAGCTCCAGATCTGAAGGATGTAGAGGTGTATAATATACAGTTGATAATTCCACTTAGTAGATTGTGTCTTAATTCTCCCTCTTCCTTGGCCCATGGGCTAGCGCTCGCTCCTTTGGAAAATGTGGAGGAATACAGTATATTCAGGAAGGTAGTCCTTTTTAGCCTTTGTCAGCCAAATATACTATGGTCTTTGTTTATAGAACATTGAATCAGGAGGAAATCACCAGAGGTTACCACGTAAAGGATGAGATGGTGCGGTTTTAGGGTCATCTATGGGTTCCCGCTGGACCACTTCTCCTGGAGATCATCCAAGACCATCATGACAGAATCACAATTGGCCATCCTAGGAAGGCGAAAACTCTGGAGTTAATTCGCCACACTTACAATTGGAAGTGAGACCTGATTGGGTGGGCAGGTATTGTAAGGATTGCCTGATCTGCAATCAAATGAAACCAAATCAACAACCACTAGCAGGGTTGTTGGTACCAGTTCAGAAGGTTGAAGGGCCTTGTACTTCCTTGTTGGTAGATTTCATTGTGGAATTTCCTATATCTGATGGCTACAATGCCATCATGATAGTGATGGACCAGTTTACAAAGTTCTCCTAAATTATTTTTTTGCAGAACCACAGTAACTGCAGCTGAGATGTCTAGGCTCTTCTTCACCCATGTGTTTGCCCTTCACAGGGTTTCCCAGGAAATTATTAGCAATTGTAAACACCAGTTTACTTTTATCTTTTGGGAAGAGTTGTGTAAGACTTTTCAGATTTTCCCCTGCCATTTAACTTCCTATCACCTTAATCAGATGGGCAGACTAAACGAGTAAGCCAGTGCCTAGAACAGTTCTTGCGGTGTTACACTGCTGCAGATCATTCAGATTGGGTTCCCATCTTCCCATGGCCCAATATAGTTATAACAACGCCCAACATTCATCAATAGGATGTTCCCCTTCTTCACTAACTATGGTTTCAATCCCGCCTACAACGTGAAGCCCAGTTTTGGATCTAAGGTGGAAGCGGTGGTGGACTTTGTCAAAATGATCAAGAAAAGTACACCAGGGTTGAGAATGAATTTAGATACAGCCATGCAGGCTTACAAGGATAAAGCTATAGTAAGAGATGAGTTGGACCAGCGTATAAGGAAGAATATCTCGTGATGCTGGATGCTAAATCATCCCAATCAAACAACTATGAAAAAAACTGGGATTAAAGAGGTTTGAGCCATACCACATTGTCAGAAAGGTGGGCCACGCTTCATAACAGCTGAATTTTTCCTCCTTGTTTTAAACATTTCAGTCTTCCATGAAGGCAAGCTTACTTTGTTTAAGGGCCCCCCACCAGAGACTCCTGAGGCTTATCTCGTGGATGGGGCGCCAGAGTGGAAAGTGGAGGAGATAGTAGCCTCACGCCAAGTTAGAAGAAGTCTGGAGTACCTTGTACCCTGAAAGGGTTTTGATGCAACAGAGAACAATTGGATACCAGCGTGTGACTGTGCCCATGCTCAAGATCTGATCAAAGCTTTCCATGAACATTTCCCCCAGGTTACTGGACTTCAGTCTAAGAAAAATATAGCTGCTATAAAATTGGCCCTGGCCCACAAGAACTTTGCCCTGGTGAAAGCCCCTGGAGGGGAATGGAGCCCCAAAAGGGTGAGAGGATAATGTCATGTCCAAATGATAGAATTGAGGTGACTAACTGCAAGGATCATGCTGGTTGTCAGGAGGCCAAAAAGGTGAGGTTGGCAGGCCCCCCTGACCTCAAACATACTCTGTACTAATGCTGATTAAGGCGAGATATCTCCAGGTTGGTCTTGGGGATGTGCGAGAAGTTTGGCTCTACATTGCAGCGGGCGCATTAAAATAAACCAGCTATACAATTAATAACAAAAGTTCACTTTGGTTGCTTGGTGAACGGGTCTCAAAACCTGTTCAATTTCAAAATTTCCAGCTCAGGTTGGCCATTCCTTCAATCATTTACTCAAGTTTGGACAATTTTTGAAGTATAGTACCCTGTCAGATGGAAGCATGCACTTATTGTTGCACCTAGGATTAGCATTACTTCCAACAATTGATGATTCCACCACTTTTGTTTAAATATGATTCCTCAGACTAACTTTCCTCATTTGTCATCTTTTTTTTAATAAATCCCATTAGTTTATATTTTCTTTTGAATTATGTTAACTTGAGCAAACCTGTGTGTGGACCACTTTGAGGAGGTCTCAAACAATGTCAGCCGTTTATTTGCTCTCAATTTACAACTGCATCTTGGGCACTGCTGGGACTCCCTGGTCCCCTCTAGACCAAGGCATCTAAGCCTTCCAGCCCTGAGCACAGCTTGGGCATGGACACCCCTTTGGTGCAAACCCAAGTTTTGTCATTTGTTTGCTTTTTAATAAATACCGCCTTGCACACCCTTGTTCTTGGTTACTTTAGCTCCAGCACCCTCAGCTTGGCTTTCTCCCCTTAATACTGATTACAAGTTTTCTGGCATTATGGTGGTGCACAACGCACCACCTTACTGGGAAATGGAGAGTTATAGACACTCTCCTGAAATGTTTGTAAACAAGTAAATTTTGTTGCTTAAGTCATAAAACTAGTTTAGTATCAAAGAGACCTAATCATATCTTTTATTTTTCACTATATAATGAAACTAGAAAGCCTCTCATCTTTAAACTTCCTAAGTATATATCTACTTGTGAGTGGCCTTTGAGTATTAGTATCTATCTAGTTTACTGATGGTTCAGTAAGTATGATACATTGATTTTGGCTGATTGTACCGGTAACAATGACTCTGCATCTATTATAATAAAAAAGGTAGAATTTTAAGTGACATGTAGCCATTATCTTATGCTTTAATTAATGTTTCAGTATATATGTCTAGTGCTTTTAAAATTATTTAGGTTCAAAGTATAGTAATAATGCCTCAGAAGATTTTATAAGAGCATTATAATAAAATACATCATTTGGTATAGATACTTTTATATGTAAGATTATATAAGCTTAAAATTATTAGATGAATAATTGGTAGTTAACTAAGATCTTCTTCAATGCATAATCTAATATAAAACAACTTTTATATATAGATTAACTTAACAATTGTTTGATGCAAAATATATAGCTGTACATAAGTGGATTAAAAAACAATTAGGACTCTATAATTAGATTTAAGGCAAATAGTTTGATAACAAAAGGTAAGCTTTTATCTACCATTATACAAAGAATAAGTTATGAGAATTAAGTGTTACTATTTATAGCTAGCAGTAAATCCGCTTTTTAAATTCCTATGACTTTAGGTTAATAAACCAGTACATATCTACTAAAAAATCTTAACTAATATGTTTTTAGTTTAAAAATTCATCTATTTTATTGTATTTTATTTTATATTTCTTAAGGTGGGACAACCTGGGGTGATACCACACTGATAAAAGGGATTCAAATTATTGGGAAGGAGGATAAAACCTGGAAAACTCCATGTGTGGCATATGATAGGCCAGGAACTCCACGGACCGCCTTGCTATTTGCTATCTCAGTTCGGAGCATTGGTATGCAACGCTAACACAGTCATAACCATCCCCTACCCAAAGTTCATCTACCAGAATCAAAGTTGGGATGAGGCATTGGTAGAGGGTCCATATTCTACCACTTTTATTTATTCATCTAGCATGAATAAAAAAGTTATGAAAAATATAGATTTAACCATAATTTAGTTATTAAACTTATCACTTAAGCTGAAGCAGGGAACTATGAATTAGAAGATAAAAAGTCTAAAGTAATATTTTACATTGCTTTGCTGCCTATACAATAGCAAGTAACTATAGATAAATTACACAAATTACTAAATTTAATTATAAGTCATACTTAGCAATATAATGTCTTTAATTTTCATTTTATAAATGATTAAGTTAAAAATACCATTTATTATAAGCCTCTACTTAATACTATATATAATGGTATTTTCTATCTATATTAATAAAAGCAAATTGTGTATGTGTGTGCATTTGTGTGTAATGCCCAGATAAAACTACAGCATGTAGAGCTTTGAAACTTTAGATATAGGCGGACAGGAGGGGGTCCATATGTGCACCTCAAAGCCAGATTTTTAATTTTTATTGTTATGACTTCATTAATATTTAGAAGACAAAGTTAAAGGGTTTCTGCACAGGGTTACACCCACTGAGCAATAGAATGGATGACATGGAGATTGTTAGTCCTCAGCACACATGTAAAATAAATATAATATAATAAATGGGAGCTATTATTTTGATGACACTTCTTTATTTAACTTAATATTTTAAGCAAATGCTTGCTGCTCTGCTCACACTTTCTTACTAACAACCTCATTTTCTTCAATCTTCTCATATTGCATATATTTCAGAGACTTTAGTCAATATCAACCCTTTTGCTTAGACTATTTAGACTGCTGTAATCTTTATTGGTTCCAGCAGAGTTCATCATTTATTAAATTTACAATCTTCTTTTTTTAGCACTAAGTGAAATTCACAATCTTCTTAATTTGAAGCAATCCACTCATTTTTGTCATATGTCAACATTTTTTATCCATCATTTGTCAAAATTGCCTTATCGCCTGTTTTGGAGGCAATCCCATATTATCCTTCCCAACCTAAAATCACCTTATTCTAAGGCGCTTGAATAATCATAACTTGAGCTCATGATTGGCTGATTCTACCCATTCCACTGTAACAACATAGGGCTTATTATCCAGTCATATCAGAATCACAACATTACCCCCTTGACTGGACAATAAGGCTCTTATTGCTTATACGCTATGAGGAACTTTGTGTGCACTTAGTTAATAATCTGACTGCTTGTAGGGTCCTTGATAGTATAATCATCCATACCATTTTTTCAATTATTTAAAACGGCCCAATCCAGATGCTGATCAATTTGTGCTTCCACCCAGACCCATGTTGATCATGGAATAGAACCATGTCACCATCTTTGAATTGACCTATCCCCTACGCCATACCTGATTGGCAGCCTGATTCTTTATCTTCTTGGATAAGCTGAATGAGTACGCTTCAGTTTGCAGCTTAATCAGTGCATTTATTAGGTTGGTCAAGTAGCGTTGAGGATCCATTCCACCAGTATCTTCCATGTAGGCATAGAGCAGTGTGATTAGAGCTGTGTGCCACCCATATAATAACTGGAAAGGACTCTTTCCTATTGCTAAGTGATAACTGATGTTGTAAGCAAAGACAGCTTTGTAAGGAGTGTACTCCAATCAGAGGGTTTATCCTTTACTGGCTTCCATAGTATAATCACCAGTGTCCCATTGAAAAATTTGACCATACCATTGGATTCTGGGTGGTAAGGTGTCGTTAGAACCCTGCAGATGGCCATAAGGTTGTTGAGTATGGGTAAAATGTGCGAGGTGAAGTTGGTTCTGTTATCAGTGAGGATGAACTGAGGGCATCCATGTCATTGCATTATACATTACATCATAAACTTAGCCATGGTGACCACCCCCAGATCACAATACTTCTGTGCCTCAACCCACCTGGTCAAGTGTTTAATTACCACCAGAATCTACTTGGACCAGTTTGCTCCCTCTGGCAGAGGTCCATAACATCAATAGAAACCTTATGCCAAGAAAAGTGAGGTTTCACTAACTGGTATGAAGTCTTTTTGGCAGAATGACTTATCCACTTGGAACTGATGCAGCAGGAGATCATATTGAGAACGTCAAATTGCAGGCTTTCCAAGTAGTATCACGGTCACAACATTTCCAGGGTCTTGATTACTCCACCATGTCCAATTGCTTAGTGTGCACTCATTTTAATATATGGTTGTGCAGAAGGTCTTGGAATATTTACAGTAGTGTCCCCTATCCGATTGTACAACTAACAATTATTCTGGAACATATTGGCCCTTATTCCATCTAATATCTCAACGATTTAAGGCGGTTCATCACCATATTTCCCGCTTAGCATCTTGTCAAATATTACATTGATGAGATCCACTATAACAGCAATGGTTGGCAAACTTGATAAGCAATTAGCATTTTGGTGTTTTGCTCCAGGCTAGTGAAGAATTTCAAAGTCATAAGCCTAAAGTTTAAAAACCCATTGGCCTAAACGCTCTTCAAGATCTCTGAGGTTCTGCAATCAGAGTAACAATGCATGATCCATTACAACTTTAAACTTTACCCCATGTAAATATACCCTAAATTGCTTGTATGCATAGATAACCGCTAAGCATTCCCACTCAGTCACAATGTAACTGCGTTCATGGCAGTTTAAGCTACTATTGCAGTATGCAGATGGTTGCTCCTCCCCCTCATCATCTTTTGTGATAGAAATGCCCCAACGGCGGAAAGTAATGCACCCATCTTAACAATAAACTCTTTGAAAAATTTGGATAATGTAGCACTGCCATACTGATTAATGCCATCCAAAGTGTTGCAAAGGAACATTAGTAGCGTTTTATCCATTTGAATGTGGCATTTTTTCTAAGTAACTCAAACAGCAGTCCTCCAATATAGCTGAAGTTGGGGATAAAGCGTCAGTAGTAACTGACCATCCCCAAAAATACCTGTACATTGCGTTTTCTGCTCAGTGGGGTCATTTTCCAAATAGCTTCCACTTTGGCTGGTTGAGGTTAGAGCTCCTTTTCATCTACTATAAACCCTAGGTACTCCATCTAGTCTTTGAAGAAGTGACATTTGCGAGGCTTAATCTTGATGTTGGTCTCAGCAAGCCATCAAAATACCTTCTCCAGATGATGCTGGTGCTCAGAAAACGTTCACAAAAAACATTGATATCATTGAGGTATACACGAATGCACAACAGCTTCAAATTGCTAAGGATGGTATCCATGGCCTGTTGAAACATGGCCAGAGCGTTACACAGTCCTTGTGGCATAATGGTCAGCTTAAAAAGCTCCTTGGACGTAATAATGGCGCATTTCTCCTGTTCCACCGTGGCAACTCAATTTACCAGTAGCCCAATATCAAATCCACTGCAAAGAAGTAACAAGCTCCACCTAATCAATCTAGAGCACCATTGATCTGTGGCAAGGGGTATGAGTCTTTTTGGTAATACTGTTGAGCTTCTGGTAGTCTATCACTACCTGGCTGGTACCATCCTTCTTTTTAACAATTATGACAGATAAGCCCATGGACTATTTGAGTGTTTGAGCATCCTTTGCTCCAGCAGCTTTTCAATTTCCTTGTTGATGACTTCTTCAGCTGCTATGGATTGGCAGGTTAGCCGTGACCTGATGGGAGGATGATATCTTTTGTCCAACTGATGGAGCACCCCCTGTGTGCACCCTAAATCATGGCCGTTGAAGGTGAAAATCTCCTTATGTTTTGAAATAGAACTATTGCTTGATCCTTTTGTACTTTTAGTAACCCATAAAGTTATTGCGTGGTACCACAGTTCTTATGCTGATCTGTGGTTCGATGGTTAGACCAAATTATATCAGTGACCCAATCTCATGAACCTAAAGGACCTCCTCAATGGGGATCAAGTGCAAATATGCCACTATATGGTGTTGGAAGATCTGCAGCAGTTTGTTTTGTAGGTTTTCTAATAACCCCTTGATTTCTCTATTTCCCAATAATATAATGCCTGGAGCGACATGTGACTCCATCCAAAATTGCTGATATGGCCCAATGACCTCACCATATATCCCAGCTGGTACTTTCACTTATAGCTTGGTGTTTACTATGACTTGGTGTCCAGAGGGGATAGATAAAGGCCCAGAAGCTCTGAGAGGCAACCCTTGATAATCATATCTGCTGAGGAAGGGCCCAGGTTCTCATCTCTAATTAATGGTTGCACACTGGAATTACACTGTCACTATAGGTGATATTGACATGGCACATATGCACTGGATCCATGGGTACTCCACTGGAGGTGAAATTGGAATCCGCTTTCCCAAAATTTTAAAGGTCTCCTCCATCATATCAATGACAGCCCCAAAATGTCACATGAATGTGGTTCTAATTAACATGTTGTAATTATCATTTGGCAACACTATAAGTGGGGCTACAATGACAATTGACCCAAACTGCAATGGAAGCGCTCTGTATGCTCCCTTAGAGACCATGTTTTATGCTTTAGTGGTCCCATACACCATTTGATGTTCCACATCAGGTTTTTTGTCAACTTAGCCACCAACTTAGTGAATACTATGTTAACTGGAGTGACTGTATCTATTATAGCGTGAATTCAGGTCTTGGCTACAACAATGTCATAGTACCTACATACTGAATATGATGAATCTTGACTGTTTAACACATGAACATTTAACGTATCCTTTTCCCAAAAAATCTCATAATTCCCTCGCTAACTTTGGGGTATTCTTGGATGATAATTTTTAATGGAAGGGTGACATTTAATCCATGCAGGAAAGGTGCATCAGAGGAGGGGTCCAGCTTGTCAGGAGGAATCTTGGTCAAACATTTGACAAGCATATGGACTTGGTTGCTCCAAAGGTCCTCCTTCTGCCATATCCTCAACTTGCGCTCATGCTAATATATTCACCCTTCCAACTGGCTTCTGGTATAGTAATGCATCATTTTATGGAGGGACTTCTGCTTAAAATACTACAATTGGTTCAGGTGGGATGTCTGGGGTTAGGATAGCAGAGGTAGAGAGTCATATCTCTACTATGCTTGGATTTTCCCTGATAGTACTGTTCCTGACGTACATGATGGACCCAACAATTGAAGCAGCCTCATGCCAGGTTCTAGGGTGGCCGCATTCAAAACAATTTACCCTGTAGGGCCCACATCCTTGATTAGTGTAATATGGGCCTTGCCAATAATTTGATTGTGGGCAATTGGAATAATTGGGCTCCAATCAGTAGTTGCGCTGTTAATAATAATCAGGTTCATGGGCGGAAGTTGAACTGTTGGGGGTAACTTAGTGGAATCTGAACCAGATGGGCAAATTCCCCTGGAAAAGAAGGTCTGTCAATGGTGGCGGTATGTTTCCGCTCTATATTGGGTGAGGGGAAGGCATTGGATAGACAGCACAGAAACTGAACAGTTTTTATGCAGGGGTATGTAGTCATCCAACATTGGGGTCATGCCATTGTAAAGCTCACAGTATGGCTTTACTGCAGAGGTCTTGAAATGTACACGTCAGATTTAGACAAAGTCCCTGCCCCAATTAACATGTGGGCTTCCACCATAAATCAACCAGCAAACTCAGTGAGGGTCTCATTATGCTGGAACCTAATGGTCAAGAACTCAGCCTTTCACTGCAACATCTTTGTTGTTCCTTTAAAAAATCACATCACAGTATCCTTTACTTCTTGGTATGTAACAGAACTGTTTGGAAGATAACAGGTGACTTGGTTGGCATCTCAAACATCCAAGGTGGATATTAACAGTTTTTCTTTCTGCCAATCTGAGGCTCCTTCTGTCACAAACTCAAATTGTTTAAAGAACCCATGAATATTCTCATCATAATCAAATGGAGGCAGTTTATTACTGTAAACCTTCTAAAGAATCTTATCCTGTCTTTTGATCACAGATTCCAAGGCAAGTTTGAGTTTTGCGTATTCAACTAGTGTAGCATGTCATGAAAATTCCTGTGAAAATTTATAGGTTTTCTGATTATTCTCAGTCAATAACCCCTATAAATATATTAACTGCACAGGTTTGGGTTTTGTGAAATTCTCTGCGTTTTATAAAAGTAGTTGATATAATTGTTGATAATAGTATGGCAACTATTATCCACAGTTGAATTGAAGTACTAGAATTCAGCCCAACAACAGCCAGTATTTCTTCTCAAAATACTTATGATGTCCTGCATAAGGGATTCATTCCCTGGTAACACCTAACTTGATCTACACTCAGATCCCTGTTTACGGTTTCTCTATGGCACACAGTCAGTAACAATCCTCAATTCAATTCAGCTTCTTCTTTGAATTCCCACTCAAATCCTTAATCTTTATCCTAAAGAGTCTCCCAACTAAAGCACACTGCAATAATTTCCTTGAGAAAAAATAGAACTCGAAATAAATTCAGATCTAGTATACTAAGATAATACTCTGGTAATTAGTTATATTTATCAATGAATTCTTTTAGGGAATCTATAGTGGGGAATTCAGTGCCCAACTCTTGTTGGCACCTCCTCAATGAAATGGCAGCTGTTGCCATTGAATTACCCATCCTCTTCTCAGCAGCAATGGTCTTCTACATCATGGCTAGGATTCTGTCATTGGACATACTTAGGACCTAAAATGGAAAGAGTCAGAAAACGTGTCCCTAACGTTTTCCTCTTGATCCAAGAAAACTATCCATATTTGGCTAGTGACCTGCTTAGGCAATGTGACTTGTTACCCATTAAGGCAGGTCACAAACCAAATGATTGATTTTCTAGTTGCAGGTGGCATCAATTGCCTCACAACTTAATCTTTAAATTCACAATTGGTCAGTGATGAAACCTGACCAATCCCAATTGGTACACCTGATAGTTATTCAACTATCAGATGCCCCTATTTCTTTTGCCACTCCACCTGATGAGATCTTGAGCATTCATCCAGACCAATCCCTGATGGATCTGACCCAGGTGAATAACCTAAAATCACCCAAACATTATTACCCCAAAATCAGGGTCAACCAATATCCAATTCACTTTGCATATGGGATTTATCCCCTAGCAATCCCTGGTAATCTAGTCTTCTGGGAATATGGGCAAAAATCTCAACAATCCCCCATCAAAGCAATCCTGGTATGACATAGCAAGCAACTGGAGAATTACTATCTCTTTGTGATTGATCAATGGACCCCTGTAGTAAGCAGCTCTTTTATAACTTTGCAATATTTAGAAGACATGTTAAAGTGTTTCTGCACAGGGTACACCCACTGAGCAATAGAATGGATGACATGGAGATTGTTAGTCCTCAGCTCACATGTAAAATAAATATAATATAATAAATGGGAGCTATTGCTCTGATGACACTTCTTTATTTAACTTAATATTTTAAGCAAATGCTTGCTGCTCCGCTCACAGTTTTTTACTAACAACCTTATTTTCTAATCTTCTCATATTGCTTATATTTCAGAGACTTTAGTCAATATCAACCCTTTTGCTTAGACTATTTGTTCTGCTGTACTCTTATTGGTTCCAGCAGAGCTCATCATTTATTAAATTCACAGTCTCCTTAATTTGAGATGCTCCACTAAATTTTTTGTTGCATGTCAACATCTCATTATTTGTTATTTGTCAACATCACCTTAACACCTGATTTTGAGGTGATCCAATATTATCCTTCCCAACCTAATATCACCTCATCCTAAGGTGTTCAAATAATTGTAACTCAGAATCATGATTGGTGGATTCCACCCATTCCAACATAACATTTTAGGGCTTATCATCCAGTTATATCAGAATCATGACATTTATAATAAAATAAAAAGTTTTATATATAGAAAGTAAAAACATCTTTATGTTTTTATTGGAAATTGATATATTGTTATGGCTGAGCAATTTGATATTTGGTTGATTTTAATAGCTTAAATGGTTTTGCCAAGTGGTTGGTAGTTTTGGGTTTATTAATAAGCATAATGGTTTTTCCAAGCATTTAGTGATTAGTTGATTCAATAAGATAATCAGTTATGGATGGGTGTTTGGTGGATTTTTATTAATTTAATGGGCTCAATGGTTTCAGGTAAGTGGTCGCTTTAGTCAATTAGATAAGTATGATTGGTTTTGGTTGAGTGGTTGATAATTTTATAATTAATTGAAATAAACTAATTTATTGCTTTTATTAATAGCTATCTACCAATATAAAAAAATAGTTAGGATCATTTAGTAAACTTTAAACCCACAAACAAATCTGTGCTAAACTTAAATTAGCAAGTGTTTAGTCCAAACTTTTCTTTACAAAAGTATTTTTATGTTTATTTATTTAATTAGGATGTATTATCTCATGAACAAATAAATAAAAAATTATTTAGCTTTTTACAATTATTTTAAGGAGTTTGAGGATAGTAATATACTATTTTCTTTAATTAATCATATGAATTTTAATATCAGTTTTATGTAAGATCTAAACTTATATTTTTCTAATTGTAATTATATAGCAATTTAGATGACATTTTCATATTCATTTAATTCAATATTTTCCGAGGATTTGATAAGTGGTTGGTAGCCTTTGGATGTCTTGTAAATTCAACACTTGGTTTTTGCTGAGCAGTAGTTCATTTTTTGGTTGATTCAATGGGCTCAATAGTTTCAGGTAATTTATTATGGTTTATTTAATTTAACAGGCTTAATTGATTTTGGCTAAGTGGTTGATGTTATATTATTTATTAGGTTTAATAGTTTTTGAAATTATTGATAGCTATCTACCAATATAAAAACTAAATTAATTTAAATCATCTGGTAAATTATAACCACCTTAGCAAAGCATGGGTATCCCACTAATAATAAAAATAAAAGCAAGTGTGTGTATGTGTGTGCCATGCCCAGCCAAAACTACAGCATGTAGAGTTTTAAAATTTGGATATAGTTAGAGAGGAGGGGGTCCATGTTCACCATAAAGCCTGTTTTTTTAATTTTCATAGATAAAAAGTTTTATATATGTTAAGTGAAGATTTTTATGTCTTTAATAAAAAATTAAAATATTGTTATGGATGAGCAGTTTAATATTCTAATGATTTGATAGTTTAAATAGTTTGGCAAGTGGTTGGTGGTTTTGGGTTAATTAATAAGCTTATAGTTTTAGTAAGCAGTTAATGGTTGATTTGATAAGATAATTGGTTTTGGTAAGTTGTTAATGGTTTTTGGTTTTTGGTTGATTTAAAAGTTCAACAATTGGGTTTGGCTTGGTGGTGGTTGGTGGATTTAAGTTAAATTGATGGGCTTAATGGTTTCAGTTAAATTGTTGATGTTTTAATTTATTCAATATGTTTAATTGGTTTTGGCAGAGTATGTTAATTAACCAACTTTGAAAAAGGAGAAGGTGCTTAATTTGACCTATATATTTTTTTGTTTTTTGTCATGATATATGTCCTATTGCTGGGGGGTATGTTCAAGTATGAGATCATATCATGCTGAGCTTAAATGATTATGGGTGTGGTTTGTTTAGGCATAGGTTGACTAATAAAATCAACTAGATTTCATAGATTTAAAATTAATTATTGTAGATGGCAATCAGTAAATCTAGTATATATTAACCAATTAAAATCAGCCAGATTTAATAAATTGTTGACATGTTATAGTTAATGGCACATAATCTATTGAAGTTATGTATCCTTTTACCTAAATTTTTAGCATTAAATGAAATCATGTAATGGTTTTAGTATTAAAATTGATGTAAATTTAGGGTTTCAGGTGATATATTAGGTTCAATGTTTTTGGTAGCTTTGTAGGTGATTTGGTTAAATTAAAGGCCTCAATGCTTTTACTTAATGAGTATTGGGAATTATAGTAATTTAGCTTGATAACTCAATGGTTTCAGCTAGAGGTTGGTGGTTAACTGGGTGATTTAATAGGTTAATAGAATTTAGATCTGTTTAAGTGTTTATTGGTAAATCAGTTAATTTTATAAGCACAATGGTTTTACTTAATAGATAGTGGATATCTTATTAATTTGATAGGCTTAATGGTTTCAGCTAGAGGTTGGTGGTTATTTACTTGATTTGTTGAGACAATGGTTTTGATTAAGTGGTTGATGGATTCTTACCCAGTCTGATAAGTTAATAGTTTTGTTAAATAATATGGCAGGTATTTTATATTATTTTAAAAACACTGCTACTGGTCTATAATAATTATAAATTGGCAGTTGACTAAAGCTGCTTTTGACAATGGATTTCACTAATAAAAATACTTAGTTAAAGAAACAGCTCAATGCTAAGTGTGCAAAAAGTATTGAGAAAGAAATGCACTTGAGAAGCAACAACCACCTAGTGTTGCAGATGAAACTCCAGTACCAACAACTCCAAAGAAACATGAACAAAGTAGGGATGACTTAATTTCTCAAAGAATTGAATGAGTACTTACTAAATACACCAACCGCATCAACAACAACTGAGAAGGAGAAGATTGATGCATTTTATAACATGAAACTGGCAGAAAAGCATATAAAAACTAAAGACTAAATAAAATATTATAATTTAAATAAGAAAATAGGATAGAAACAAAACAGATAAAGTAAGCACCTGAACTTAAACAATCACTCACTGCAGTATTGCCAAAACTTAAAAACTGAAGTTTACTAGCAGATGCAGAATTTATAAAGAGAGCTTCAATGACATTAAGTTTGGTTATGCTAGCTCTGTCTGTGATTGATTATGGTTTGAAAGAGATTTGTGAACACCATCACAAAAGAGTCACCTCATACTAGCTGCTGAGTTCCCTGACATTAATGTAGTCAGCTTCAAAGTGTGTAAAACATTTTATAGATTCCTAACGTTCAAGAATATACCTAAATTATCAAAATCTAATGGCTTTGTATACCCCAAGTATTCTGATTATCTGCCACCACTTGATTGTATAACTGAACACCTGGTCTCACCACATCTGCCATTCATGCAGATATGACACCTGCGGTATATCCATGGCAGTCAACGTACTATAGGTCAAATAATAATTGTGCTGTTGATATAAATATAATAATCAACATTTACCTCATACCTTAAGTGATGTAGAGCATTTAATGTACACATTAAGCGACATCTCATACATAAGTCAACATAATTGCAAGGGTATATTGTAAAGGGTACTGTAAAAAAATGGCTGCAATATTCGTTACCAAAACCACTATACAAAATGAACAATATATGGGTAGGTAATGAATTCTTCAATAACTCCAGTAATGACATGCCACCAAAAATGACAGAGGCAGAGCTGACAGAGAAAGGCTCATTTATTGAAAGCATCATAAATTCCTCAGATACTGCAAATGAGTTGTTGCTTGCACAACAAAAAAAACAATGATGTGGAATGAGGAGAAGTACTTGGCTATAGCACCTGGAATGAAATCCAAGCCAGAGAATATAATCTATGATGAGTATTCTGGAAGTTTTGAATTACAGTTCCAATGGAGCAGGTTTAATCAGAAAGTTACACTGGTCAGATTCTCCAAAAGCAATAAATTTTGAAGTAAAATACAGGCTAAAACTTGACCTAATTTTTATTTTTGAAAAGAGGAAATTTTTTAGGCTTTTTTATGGTTCATAATCTATTAGAGTGAATTAATCTCTGTGCGATTGAATCTTTAATCAGTTGATTGGGATCTGATTGATCATTAACTTTGATAGATTGCAATAAACTTCTCACTCCTTCTGATGATGTTGGGGGAATTGAGGAAGGGGATTTTTTGGAGATATGCGAATTTGGTGAAATCCTGA
>JAKSZP010014087.1:0-18706 GCA_022478985.1 Massospora cicadina | reverse complement strand
CTCCAATGTAGCCTCTCTGAACTCATATCGACTTGGCTTTACCATTCATAATAGTAACTTTGGTCCTAACCGCAGTCAATGGGCCTATCATGTCAAGAACTTCCTGGAACTTTTCCTGTTTGCCGAGGCAATCTGCCACAAGGATCTTGGCATTTATGGACACTTTTACCCCCGCTCCAGGCAAAATCCACACCCTTGCTAACGTTGCCATACCTAGTTCTCACATGAAGAAACCAAACCACCCAATCCATTACCACAATTCTCTACACCCAGGCCCATAGGCCCTGAGGCAGCGACAGCCTGGTTTCTTTCCAGGCTCCTCTTTATGTTTGCGTCTCACTAACTCTCTTTGGTTACATATCTACCAACCTATCTTAACATCATTTGAGTAGCAGTGCCCCTGACATTCTGGCTCGCCTTTTAAATGTTTCTGCATCCTGACTGGAAGGCCAGTCTAAACTTTATCTGCCGCTTTCCTGACATTCCTGGACGCTCAGAGAGTCAAGTGGGGAAAGCAATACATTGTAGTATAGAAATGGTATCCAGCATACAAGAACAACTTGATCTACACTTGTGACTGCACAAAGTGTTGCCAGTTTTACAAGGACTTCCATGACAAGAAACTTAAAGTACCCGTGCCCCTCCTCCAAGCCTACCATTATCACAGCCATAAAGCTCCCTTCACCACACAAGAACTACACGTTGTGCAGGTTCAGGATGGAAGAGTAGACCATATTATAGTAGAGGGTAACCCTAAGTGTATCCGCCACAACCTTCAAGATTGACAGGAAACTACACTCTACTAATTAAATAAATGAGATGCCCCCTGAGCACTACCCTGGAAAAGATGGTGGATTCAGGGCACACTCTTGATGAGCAGTGGGTGGCCACCACCCCCTATATTTAAGCACACATCAACCATAGGTTAGTGCCATCCCACTCCCTACAGCATTATCAGTTCCTCTGAGGCATACCTGAAAAATTGAGAGCTTATATCGCGAATTTTGTCAATTAACAGCAGTTGGGCTTTAATCCTGGAAAGAGGAATATTCACTGTGCTTATTTGAGAAAGAAAATATGGATGACTAAGTTAATTGTCTCATGGATACAAAAACTTTTGGTGATGAGAAAACTTTGGAGAAAATTAGAAAAAGTTTGGCACCCTAAAAAGTTTGCAATAACCCTCAAGTTGAGGCGCTGGATGAGTCATCCATTAGTTTCCAATTCTAGAAGACCCAGATATATAAAAACCTGAGGAACTACACTGGACATTTTTTGTTGTCCCTAACAATATTTGACTGCCACCCACTTTTCATATAAGTTTGCTAGACACCCCCCACACCACCACATCAGTATAAATTCCTTTCACTCTACCAATACTAGAGTGTTGGAGTATCTTTTATATTCTCATTAAAATGATAAAGTTTCAAACCAGAAAAACTTTAAAATTTTTATTAAGTTTAAAAAATTCTTCGTCCTCCAACAAAACTGCCACAACCTATGGAAGGACCTCACTTAATTATACCAATGATGGTGGTGACTGTTTCTCTAGTGTTATCAGTATTAGTGTCCCTCAGCAGAATGTTTCAAGGAAAACACCCCAAGGGACTACTCACCAACCACCAACACAAGATCACACTTACGCTAATCCTCATTTTGAACCAAATGCCCAACTTTTTAACATAAACTACTGCCACCAATGCTGTTTGTAGTAAAACTCACAGAGAATTGGAAGATCAAAACAAATTTTGGCAAATGAGTCATATATTCAGGCAACTGCACCCTGTTATCAAGTGTGCCTTAAGGCCAACCCCAACTTAGACCTAACCTCCACCAAGAATGGCAGGCACAGCTGCCCCATAAAATCCAAGTAGCCTCTTTTTCTCACGAAGGGCGAGGGTAAGTCTAAAGCCAATCCTGTAAAACTCACAGCTCCTGCCATGATTTTGACAGGGGCATGCACCCATTGAGGTCAAAAAAGATCTCAAGCCACATGGTCCTACCTCCCACCAAGATCTCTGACCTAGGTCTTATCCTAGATGAGAGATGGGTGGCTGCTGCACCAACAGCTTGCCATGTATCTTCCCCCATTCTATTTCCCATCCCAAGCCTACCCTGATTTCATAATCTGCTGAGCTTTACATAGGAAGAATCATACAACTCTGTGCAGACTTGAAGAATTTTAGGAAGCCCTAAATTATGATCTCCCTTCCCTCTCTCCAACAGGTTGCTTGATCAGGAGCCATTGCAACTATAAAAATTTGACACCTGGTTGACCCCAGTCGAAAATAAATTTTGTGGTAAGCTATAATTGGGGGAAACGGTTAAAGGAAAAGGTCAGAAATGGGGATCAAATCCGTCATTAGATTCCAAAATTGTAAAAAAAAATATGGACCTTCAAAACCTAACAAAACAACCTGAGAATAGTGTGGGGATCTCAGCTGAAGTTGTGATATGGAAAATCAATGAGGCAAAAAATCTTGTCAATATCAAATTCAGAATTAGCATTTAAACCCAAAGTTGAAGCTTAGTATTACCCCTTAGCACCATAATATATCCAATACCCTGCTAATGGTAGGGTATAGGGTTAATTGTTTATTTTATCCCAATTAGAACATAATTCTCACAGTTCCATTCTCTTTTTATTAAATATTTATGAAATTCATTAGAGTGCTAAAAGAATAAGATAAAGGAAGAAAAATCTGTTCAACATGTTGAGTGAAGCAGCTTGACAAAAAGTTCAGCCCACACCCTCTTCATCTTCTTAACGCCTAAAACACACCCCTACTTTCCACCTTCCCTGAATCAAACTCCAGGATAGGGTGTCACTAACAGCCCTGATTTATTGTTGGGGGTTTCCAAACACCCACATCCACAGCCAAGTTTTCTCTTAGCTCACCCTCAGCTACCAAATCCTTAAAGTAGTGGTTAGAATTGGATTAATGTCATCAATTAGTTGCTTATCTGTCCTCCAGCAGATCCTATTTTAAAATCCTCAGAATAATGATTCCATGCAGACTATGGATGCTCTTGAGGGTATTGGAGTTCCCTTAATGGAAGTTAAGTCTTTCCTTAACACATCAGACGTCTGACACTTCTATGTCAACTCTTCATATTAAAGCAATTGAGGTCTATTGTGGTAAGGTTTGAACATTGTGCTGAGATAGGGTGACTCTTATTTCCAAGTTTGTAAGGTTTGAGCCCTTTAATATTGCAAAAAATCTGCTGCTTTTCTGCTCTATAAAGATGCCATTTGAATCTCATCCAACCAATAAGTACCAAAGCCTAAATAACTTGAGTTTCCCAGGGTTTCTGCTAAAGTAGTTCAATTTACTACCTCAAATATGATTAACTGTTATCCTTATATTAAAAGTTACAGCCAGGGTACAAAATAGGTTGGCGCATCTATTTATATTGAATAAATAATTTAACCCTGTTTTAGTTTCATTTAATTAAAGCTTCTTAAGATGGCCCAGGTAGTTTATATGCATACCAATTCTATTGATTTCTGCCCCTTTAAAGAGCATTTTGACCTGGGCATCAAAAGTAAAGCTTAGGCTATAGGTGCGGCAAATATGACACTGGTTATAATTGCACCACCATCCCAACCACACATACTCAGTTGGCAGCTGACGCCAATCAGGTGGTTCAGCTCTCTGGGTTGCCCAGCCATCTTACCTTAACCAGCTCCGCCATGAGCTCCTAATGGATTGCCACTTTCAGTGTGAATCCCATCCACTAGTTTGTGGTTTCCAATGAGGCCAGCCGCTAAGCAGGGCCTCGCGCCTTTGCAACTATCCACCCCTTCCAACGGGATACCCACCTTGTAGTTCACCCAGATTGTGATCTACTTTTCCCTGACCACTCATTCTGGGCCAGCGTCAAGGTTGGCTGCACCATCTGCCCCTTATGTTATAGGTGGACCACGCAAAGAAAAAGTGCCCTTTTGTAGCTGTCAGAGCAGTTTCTGACTTTCTTCCCTCTGGCATTGGTCCTACTGTCAGGCCGCATGAATTTTATTGAGTGGGATTCAATCCTCTATTCCCTCCCTCAAAAACTGCAGATGCAACCTTAATGTTTCAGCTAATCAGGTAATATCTTTTCATAGTGTGCAAAAGCCAATTGTGGCTCCTGCCCCAGTCAAGATGTCCTGGACAGAGGTTCTAGAGCCATCTGATCCAAAATCCTTCCAATCAGCTTCTATGTCTGTCCCATGTTTACCAGTCTTGAATGCATTTAAATATCTTTAATGGGTCATTAAAGATACTGAAGAACCATATACAATTGATCCATAATTTGGTTTGCTGAATTTTTTCCAGCCTCCCGAGTTTATACATCAGTGCCACTTACACCTTGCAAGGGCTTCCAAGTCTAATATATGCACCATCAGATTGCCATCAATGTGGCTGCTGCACCTACCAATGTCCACTCCACTAAGACATCCACGCGTCTATGAAGCTGCTCATCAACAGAATTTCTTTCCAGAATTTCCTGGATGACTTCCCTGAGGAAGCCCAGGATGAAATTAAAGAGCTCACATTTGCTACAGGACGCACATGGACTGATGCTAATAATTTGTCATTGTTAACCCCAACTATCCTAAACCTGACAACAGATTAATCATTTACTTGTACACCAGAACTCATCAAGCACGCCAAGTTCCAGCTTGTTCATTGTATTGAGGCGATGCATACTGCATTCCACCTAAATAATATCAATATAATATTAACTTTTTGCCCATATTACCAATTCACCCACACCCATTCTAATCACTCTCTCATGTGCCCTTTTGTCCATTTTGGATGAAGATCACAACCCCTTCCCCATCCGTTATGGTTGCTTAGGCTACCCACTGAGGTATCATACCAGGAGTTTATTTTCCTTTTATTTGGGATACCCACAAATAAAAATGTGCGGATTACCCCACTTGGGTTGGTCCCCACAAGTACTAAAAAGCTTCTCCCTAGCTATACCTTTCCTTTTTTTTACTTGAAGTTTTTGGGGTCCTGATGGGATTTGTTAAAGCCGCTGATGGTTGAGGCCTCTTTCACCCATCAGGTGACTTCTCTTGTAAACTAAAATTCAGAAAATTAACCTGATGGATTCCTCCCATAATTATCAAAATTAAGTTGAGATAAAAAAGCCAGTGGACCAATTATTTGCCGCGTTTTGTGAATATTTTAGTATTGCAATGCCAATTTGTGCTCCCCATTTATTAGTTTGAGCTATTTTAATGAATCTTCCAGATAAGGAAAGCATCAGGAATGATCCTCAATATCAATTAGTTTAATTGCCAGCGACTGGATTCTAAGGTCAAACAACATAACATATATTAGTTTATTAGGATTTACTGGTGACCTACGCTGAGGATAATCAAATGTTTATTTGATTAAGGTTTACTGGAAGATTGCCAATCTGACACCTGAGTGTTTGAGACTACTGCAAATGATGCCAGGGATATTCTAATAATATACTTTTCAGGATTATCCAGTTATTTATGCTGAGGGTAATAAAATTGCTTGCTTTAATGCTAAGGGTCCAATAGTCAAGCATTCAATGGACGTTCCGTTTCCTAGAGTTCAGAACTAGTGGTGACTAAAGGCTGAGGATATATGATTAAGTTTATTTATTAATTTATATATTATTGACCTGGTGATTGATGCTGAGGATAAATTGACTTAATCTTTGGTGCTTGATTGTGATAAATTTAGTAGGGACAGTTACCAGCAGTGAGTGTTGATGATTGTATGGGATGGTGGCAATGATTGCTGATGATTGTTGATAGGCGGGCAGCAATTGCCATGGAAACTCCTAGGTATAGGTAGTTAAATTCCCTTTAATAAAGTTCTCTTGTGTGCTCAATTAATAATAATTGTTAGTAGTTAGACTGCTAGATTGGTAAAGGTGGCACTAAAAATCCCCAAGATAGGTGCTGGGTTAATGAACCTAAAGTGGTTGTCACTACCCGCTCCCATACCTAGATGCTAAAAGAAAACCCCTCGGGAACTCAGCCAACCAGCCACCACAATGTGGGACTGGTGGGAGTCAGCCATGCAGGTGAAGTAGCTAAGGAGATGGGCCACCCACAATGAAGGACAAACTCACCAGTATATATCCAGGGGGGCCAGTGATTGACCATGAGGGTGAAGTAGCAAGGCGGTTGGGCCACCCAGGAAGGGGGCTGAGGACCCTCCAGTGCACACCAAAATGGGGTCAACTAGCTAAGGTGAAGTTGTTGGTCTGCTGGGTTGGTGAGTTGCCTTTTAGAATTGTAGTTGAAAGGTATGCCAGTGAGGGTGAAACAGAAAGGACCAGAAGTCCTCATTCTATTGTCCTTGCACACTAGCAGAGCCCTGACGTAGCAGATTGAAAATTTGTTACAGTTGGCTTATCTAAGATCATGGATTTACAAGTTTAACCATCTAGCTCCCCATTTTAGAACCACTTTTCTATTGGTTTGGCATCCCACCCAAGTTCAGATCTATCTAAACTGAAACCAACCCAAGAATTCCAAATGTCAATACATTAAGTTATGTACCCCAGATTGTTTAGCTACCTCTTTTTATGGTGGCATCCCGCTTCCCTATTCCACTAAAATTGTGTCCATGTTGTACAATTAAAAGTCTGATATTGTAATAAGAGTACATTGGTTCATATAAGGACGAAATTGGCCAAAAGTCCCTGGACAATTCTTGGTGGAACCCCCTTGAATTGGGAAATACTTTTATTAACGTTTTTCAGTAAAATAGCATGAGTTAAGGTAGTCATATTACACCAACCATGCGGCGGAATCAGGGGAGTCCATCCAAGGTTCCTATCCAAATTAATAATATTTTAATTAAACCATCTATGCGAGACCACTCCCTTTATAGCCTTGGAGGGGGTCCCAACAGGTGTAAAGCTTTACCCCACAGTGATTGGTTCTGATATATCAAATCCTTGCCTAAAGGACTGCTCCTACCTATTCTCTCTTCCATTGGTCATTCCATTAAAGAGAGCCAAGTTTTGAGAGCTCTGATAGGTTGAACAATCTTATTTCCTAACTAGGGTCCAAGCTAATAATGAATCAATGCCTATATTGATCCAAGCCCCAAGTTAATTTAAATACTAAACAGTGAGATTGTAACAGAGTTCACTTTTTATCCCTTCACCGCAATCAAGAATTATATATAATCCAGCTTTTTTAAGATTATTAGTGCTTGAAAAGTTTAATATAATTTGGTGTCAATCCCTTAAATTGTTGGACTTTGGGCAAAAAATGCACCAGCGAGCTCAACAAAGGTCTAAAATCCAACAAGTGGCGCTTACTACAGGGTGCCCTGTACACCACAAATCTCCTGTTAAAAAATGACTGTCTGTGTTGGAACCAAGGCTAGCTGCTTTAGAGCAACAACTAGCCATTGCTTTATCTCTCCTCAAAAAGCTTGAGAAGCACTCTTCTCAAGGCCCTTATGGGGCCTCCCCTATTATTCTCAAACCTCCGCTCAGAGCAAGCTCACACCTGGTGAGGGAAGTATTTCCTCATTTCTGTTAGTTTATGAATCAGTGATGGAAGTAGTTACTGACCGTCAAAAAACCAAGTATATCCTTCCCTGCCTGAGTTATATGGCTCAAGAGACAATGGTTCCCCATATGACCAACCTTAGCACCTGGGCGGAAGTTAAACAAACGCTTATTGATGAATTTGGCCCCCACAGAGTTTATAACGGCAAAAACAGGCCTTTATGTTCCTTAGTCTGCAAGAGGGAGAATCGATCATCTCTTTTATTTATCGCTTTTAAAGAAAAGTTCAACCTCTGTTGCTTGCCAAAATGCTCCCGCTCAATGACGCTATTGCTGCTGTTTTGGCTGGATTGGCGGCTCATCCCTCTTTGGTGATGCATATCTCTTCCATCAAACTTTACTTCAAAAATTTATGGTATACCAAGCAGGTTTTATTAGCAGTGGTTGACTTCTATGGACATAATAAAATGAAAGGAGCTCTGAGGCAAGCATCTCCTATAACCTCTCCAGCCTCTTCTACGGTTATTTCCCCTTTAAAATCTGCTTCTGAGAAACTTTCACCATGAGGTGCTCCTCCCCCATGTGAGGAGATGCGGAGGACACTAGCAGTGACAGGGAAGAGCTCCCCTTCATCTTCTGCTTCCAAAGCTCAGCTGGCAAAGTTATCTATCACTTTGCTATGCTCCCTCCTTCTTCAGAGCAGTCTTCCAAAGTGTCTGGAGTGTCATGTCCCACTAAGGCGCTATCTCTATCCCTCAGAATCTCCTCCAGCTGTCCCTAGCCCAAAATCTATGCCCATGGGGCAACCCAAACCTGTCCCTTCTAAGGCCAGAGTCAAAGCCATTACAATTTTAACACCTCCCTCAAATGTTAATACAGTGAAGGAGAAACCCCAGGAACTATCTTGCCATAAAGGAATCCTTGAACCTACCACACACCCTATGGACTCTCTGACATGCATTGATAACCTCTCTGATGATGAATCTGAAGGGGGCTGTGAAGATTTGGTTCATTATGTTTTCAGGAGCCCCAGGTGAAGTGGAGGTTCCCAATAGGTTGACCTCTGAGAGAGTGGATATGGCTAGGATACCCCGCCAAACTTATCTTCATCATGTGCTGAGGGGTTTGGAGGTTATTGACACTGCTAGTGATGCTGACCAGCTCATCACCTCACAAATCCAATTCACCCAGATTGTGCACACCCTACAGTCTATCCAGGAGAAATACCCTGAAACTTCCAAATGACTTGCCTCTACTCTCCATTTAAAAGAGGTACTCGCTCTCTCTCCCAAGTTGGGTGGAACATTAACCAAGGCTGAGGTTGTTGTCAATGGAGTGCGGGTTAGGGCTATACTTGACACTGGGACCCTGGTGAACGTTGTGTCAACCAAACTCATTAAAAAATTAAGCTGGCCCATGACCTTGACTATGACAAAGAATTTGGAACTGCAGGCCCAAATAACACCCGCGCCATTGGGGCGTACTCTTCTCTGCCCATTCATTTTAAAAGCTCATCTAGTTAGCTTTAGCGATGGCCTTGGCCAATAATACCTATGATTGACTCATTGGGACCCAGTTCATTCTCAAATATGAAGATGTTATTAACTTGAAGCAGGGCTATCTCTCCCTGCTTAACTATGAGGTCCCTTTGATTCTAACCAATGAAGAGCTCAATAAAAAATATTACGCTTGTACTGTTGAGTACCCCTCCTCTGCCTTATCCCTACACTAAACAACGGCAGGACGCAGCACCAAGATGTTACCTCTATAAGTAGATGCTCTAGAGGGTATCCCTTTCTATGCGTCTGAAGAGGTAGTAATCAAGGCGAGTGAACAAAGGGTTATTGACAAAGATTACCATGCAAATCTTCACAAATGTCTATTGCACCTAATCAACATTGACAGAGTTAGCCCACTTGAGCCAAGAGTCTTTCCAGGAGTGCTAGACTCAGCTTATCAGCGGTCAATCAATCTCTTGTTGGGGAATCTCACTAAGAAGGTTATGGTCATCAAGAAGCGTCAGGATATTGGAAGAGGCCTGCTGGTCCCTATTGAGGACATTAAATAAGTTCAATGTATTGAGTCTATGGCTGATATGGGCTTACCCACAGACCAATCGCTATGCACTATTTCTACTGTTCATATTTCTGATAATCTAACCCCTGCAGGGCTTAATGTAGTTCATAATTTACTGAAGTCCTATAGCAATATTTTTCAAAATCTGATACTGACTATGGGCACATGAAGGGTTGGACTCACACTATTGAAGTTAGGATGCTCATCCCATTCAATCTAAGCCCTACTACAAATCAAAAGTTGAGGAGCTACAGATGCAGATGGAGCTCAAACATTTGTTGGATGCTGGTTTGCTGGTGCCCTCACAAAGCCCTTGGTTATCCGCTCTTATACTTATAAAGAAGAAAAATGGAGGTCATCGGGTAGTTAAGGACTACTGTAAGCTGAACAACCTCACCAAGAAGGGCAGCTAACCAATCCCCCAAATTAATGACTCTCTGGCACTAGCTTCTGTGTCCACGTTTTTTATGGATTTAGCTAGCGGGTACTGGCAGGTGGACCTTTCTCCACAGGACAGGGAGAAGTTCGCCCTTATCTGTAGTGAGGGCCTTTTTCAACCCACTCAGCTAACCAGGAGTTATACAATGCACCTGCCACTTTTCAGCGGGTGGTGGATCATATTCTCTAGGATCTCAAACTCAGCTGTCTGATTGTCTATATTGATGACATCACGGTTTTTTCCAAGACCTTCAACAACACCTTTCTCACCTAAAAGAAATGTTTCATTGGTTTAAGCATCCTACCTCAAGCTGAAGCCCTCCAAATGTACCTTCTTCCAGAAGAAGTTGGATTTCCTAGGGCATGCTATCTTCCAAGATGGGATACAACCTACTTAAGGTAAGGTGAAAGAGATATCTAAAATGCCTGCGCCCAAAACCCATTATGACATTCAGGCATTTTTTTGCATGATGGGGTATCACCATCAATTTATCCCAAAATTCGCCCAGCTCAGCAAACCCCTCATCCGCTTCTTAGCTAAAAACGATCCTTTCCATTAGGGTGCTGAACAAAAATCCGCTTTTGAGACCCTGAAGAAGTTATTACAACAAAGGCCAATCCTCCACCACCCAGACTGTGGCAAGCCCTTTAGGTTGTTCAAAGATGCCTCCAATTACGCCGTTAGAGCTATCTTGGCTCAGTTGGATGAAATGGGATCAATCATCCCATATCCTACTTCAGCAAGCTGCTCTCTAAGGCTGAATATAATTATAGCGTCACTGAGAAGTAGTGCCTCGCAGTTCTGCTGGCTGTAAAAAACTACCACCCTTTATTGTATGGGACTTCTTTCACTGTGGTCACTGACCACTCCTCCCTGACGTGGTTACAAAATATGAAGATTCCCACTGGGAAGTTGGCTCGCTGGGCCTTAAAGTTTTAACACAATATGAAGATTGAGCGCCAATCTGGAACCTGTCATATGAACGTTGATGGTTTGACTTGGTAGCCTATCCTTAACCTGGACAATAGTGAAGCTGAGAGGCTGCATGACCTCCTTATAGCCCCCAACGCCTGGGAATACAAGGATGAACCTGTCAGGAAAACATTATCTTGACACTCCCACAACACCAAGTTGGAAAGCAGGAAGTTATTTAAGAAAATAGGGGTGAATTGGTTGCCCTATCTCAGACCATCAGTCTGAGTACCCTAATCTTGGAGTCCCATACCATTCTAGGGCATAGCGGAGTATGGAAAACCTATGAGTGGGTTAAAGAGCGGTATTACTTGGAGGGCATCATGGAGACAACAACTGAAGTCCTGGATGTCTGTCTGACCTGCAAGAAGCAAATCAGCTATAAGACCAGGTATCAGTACTAACCCACTACGCCTCAACAACCCTTTCACTCACAAGTCTAGATGTGGTAGGCCCTCTACCCCATAATACTGGGGAACCGGTACATCTTAGTAGACATAGACCACTTTACCAAGTGGGTTGAGGCTGTGGCTCTTCCTACACAAACTGCCAAAGCCACAGCCACTTTCCTTCATCAATATATTTTCTCATCATGGCTGTCTACAGGTCCTGCTTTGTGACAATGGGAAAATTTTATTCTAAAGTGGTGAAGATCCTTGCTACCTCCATGGGAACGCAACAGCTTTTCTTGGACCCCTATAACCCCTTGGCCAAAAGTATTGTGGAAAGTTCCAATAGGACCCTGGTCTCAATTTATGAAAAATGGCCACTTCAGGCCCTCTTCACTGGGATCTCTACCTACCCAGTTCCCTCATGGCTTACCATATCAGCTATCACTGGATCCTTAAAATGTTGAATTTCTGAGAGTTGTATGATTGAGAACTTGGGGTGCAGCATTAATACCAAAAATATTTTCTCCAATAAGGCTGATCCTGAGCAAGCTATGAAGAAGTTAGCCCAGCCCATCATCCAGTTGCAATTGGAGGCGTTGGTTAACTTTGGCAAATAGTGTCACCAAAGAGGGTCAAGCGGCTAACAAGCTCTGGCCCCGCTACCACCCTTTCAAGTATCGGACTTGGTGCCACACTACCACTATTGCATCACTCCCAGAAGCGAGAAGCTTGGTTCTAACTGGGAAGGCCCTTTTGTAGTCATTTATAAGTGGGGGATGAGTATTCCATTAAATCCCTGGATACCAGAGTTACTGTTAACCTTGTCCATGACCAGTTCTTGCATCCTTATGCTTCCCCTAATGCTCTTGAAGGGAGTAATGTCAGACAATTACAAGTTACTATTTTAATAAGTGTGATTTGGTTCATAATAAGGATGAACTCAGTTAAAAGACCTTGGCCAATTCTTGGTGGAACCCCTTGAATCAGGGCAATAATTTTATTAACATTTCTCAGCGAAATAGCACAAGTTTAGGTAGTTGGATTGCACCAACCATGTGGTGGAATCATGGCAGTGCATCTGAGGTTCCTCCCCATTCCATTAATATAATTAAACCACCTATTTGGGGACCACCCCTTTTTATAGCCTTGGAGGGGGTCCCAACTGGTGTAAAACTTTTCCCTGTGGTGATTGGTTCAATTATATCAAACCCTTGCCTAACGGACTGATCCTACCTACTCTCTCCTCCATTGGCCGTTCCACTAAAGCGAGCCAAGTTTTGAGAGCTCCGATAGGGCAAACAACCACCTTTATTAAATAGGGTCAAAGCTAATAATGAATTGCTACCTATCTCAGTCCAAGCCCCAAGTTAATTTAAATACTAAGCAGTGAGATTGTAGCAGTTCACTCTTTATCCCCTCAATATGACCAATAAAAATATATATAATCCAGCTCTTTTAATATCATTGGTGCTTGGTCATTTTAATATAGTTTGGTGTCAATCCCCTGAATGGTTGGACTTTAGGCAAAAAACGCACCAGCGAGCTCAACAAAAATATACAATCCAACGAGCCACTTAATTTCCTCATTTAAGTCTGCAGCCATTGACCTCCCTTCTTCCTGCATCTGCCCAACTCCCTCTAATCTGCGTGAACCAACCTACTGTGTAAGGCCTGACAATCTCCCCTTACTGATCGTCAAGCCTAGAAGCTATCATCTTTCCACTTGAATTATTTCTATAAAAAACTGTGCAGTCAAGTTAACTCAAGTAAAAGAGCTCCCGTAAGATTCTCACCTTCACGGTTTATCATTCAAACCTAAGATCATATGGAGTTGAAAGGTTAATCAACTTCGAGCGGATCGAGATCTTAGTGCCTTCTAGCTTATAAGCTTAAACCCCTTTTAAGGCCGACCTTTTCCTTAATCGTCGCTATAAAAAAGCTGGGATGTAAAGGGTACCAGCGATCGTAAACTTTACCAAAGTATGGATCTTTCTATAACCCGACGGGTGCGAAGCTAAGATCCTTGGCTCCGGATGGAGTAAATTTGGGGGACCGTATCAACTTTATCGATGAAGTTTGAAATTGGTTTTGGCTAGTTTGAGTACGTTTCAAATCGTGTACAGCGAAAATTTATTCCCCCAACTTTAACCCATATAGGGGCTTAGCTTAAAAACCTATATTAGGGGAGGTAGCGTATTCAGAGCTTCCACACGTTGTAAAAATCTGTACATGGGCTAGATAAAAAATGACTTATCGATGATCCAAGTTTAGGTTTTGATTTTAAAGCGAATCACCGTACATTTTTTTAGATGATAAAGTAGAATTGATACTATACAAATTACCAGCTTTAACCCCAAACCAAACATAAACCAACCACCTGAAACCGAGTACTTCACACCGCCCAACTTGGCTCGATCCCACCATTGAGGCTTAAACTATACGCTGAGCTTTTCAAGCCCTCCCAGGTAATAAAATGGCATTTTAAACCCCTAAACCGGATTGTAACCAGCTATACCAACCACAAAGGTGCAGAATCCTCATTTAATGATGGGATACTTGTGATGGTTAGCCGGCCGAATCCCAACCCATGCGATCAATTTCTATAGTGCACCAAATAGGCTTGGATAAAGAGGCCCCCCTTTACTTTTAAATAGTGCAGAAACAAAAATCCAATATCAAGCAACTTAAACTTCATCAGATCGAGATTTGATTAGAGGGACAAATCGGGCATCGGCGTTTAGGAGACGTCGCCTTTAGCACCAGTTTCCAAGCCCATGCTCTAGGCAATAATCGTGGCCCACCTCCAGATACTGCGAGCGGGTGAGGAAGGGTGAATTTAGATCGGAGCTTCTATAACGCCTGGCAAAGCGAGCTGCGCCTCGCCACGCATCCAGCAGCGGATCTGAAGCCAGCCTAACCTGGAAGGGGGCGCCGGTCGGGCTGATGCTCCGAATCAGAGCTTCCATGCGCGGGGCTAGGCCAGGGGTTAGGGTGAAGCCCCCCGTGAGCAGCACATTCTACGCGTGAATGTCAAAGGGTGGCGCGGTACCTTGATCAGACTGAGGTGCGTGGCGGGCTCGAGGCGGGAAAACAGAGCTGACAGGATCTCTTGAGGCGAGGCCTGATCTAACCCAACGATCGAGGGTTGGAACAGGGCCTCGGGAACTCGGGCGCGCTCGACGTTGATGTGGAGCTGATGGTGAGCTTGGGTGCTCTCCATCGCTTCCCAGTTGGGGAAGCGGGTGCCAAACTGGAATCGGTGCAGAAACGACTTGGTGGGCTTGAACCCTTTGCTCTCGGATGATAGCTCCCCCTGGAAGTCGGCATCGTGTTCCAAGAGCAACGCCTCATAATGGGCCAGTTGGGCTGCCTCCTCCTCCTCATCCGAATCCTCTTCGTTGTTCTTTGGTTAAACTAGCAGAGGTAACCCTTACAATCTGGCGGTAGACCGCCCAGTCGTTATCGTTGGCGCCAAAGTCATCATCTAGCGATGAGGTGGGCTTTAAAACTGGCTACCTCCATCTTCACGGGTTCGGGTCCTCTTTGCCGTGGGGCGTTCCTCTCTGGCAAGGTTTGCGATAGACTTCATGCGGAGCTGCGAGGCATGGCTACGTCGGTCCGCCAGCTGGTCTCTTAGCCGCTTGCGCGCGCGTTGCCGCACGCATAGCGCCTGGATCGTCAGCCCGGTTGCGTTGCACTTACGGTGTGTTTCTCACGGACCGCTTCTAGCCAGCCCTGGAAATCGCTTTTACGGAATTCTTCATCTTTCCGAGCCTGTTCCTCCTGGGAGGCTCAGTAGAGGCGGATGGGGTGGCTACCTTGATGGCGATCTCAGCCTCTCTGGCAAGGCGGGCGCGCTCTCTAGCGTCAATCCCTGCCTTGAGAAGCTTCTGTTTGCGTTTTTCGCGCTTGCTGTCCTCGGAAAGCTCGTCATCCGGGATATCGATCAGGTCAAAGATGGGGATGGCCTACGCCTCAGTTTAACGCGCCAACCAAATACCTTCTCCTCAACTTGGTCGATGCCAAGCAGCTTCTCCTGGGTACGGCGCAGGGAGGTTTCGGCCCTCAGGATAGCGGCATCCAGCTCGGCTTCACTTTCCAGGTCGTAATCCAAGAGCAACCTCTAGGCCGATCAATAGAAAGTTTAGGCGTACCGCAAAGTTTAGCTTGTTGGTGAGGCCCTTGGAGGCCTTGAGGTCGCGCAGGTTCTCGAGCTCGATCTCGCGCTGGACGATCTTCTCCCTGCGTTGGCGTTCGACGTGCCGGCGTAGGCGTTCGCCCTGCTCGCGGCGCCGGTGGGCGATCCTCTCGAGCTCCTCCGCCGTCAACTCCTCCGCCGTCTATAGGTTAGGGAGCTGGACCCACTCACCAATTCGGTATAGGGGAATTGCACCGCCACGTCGACGCTATCGAAATACTCCATATCCGCCTCGGGCCCAAGCCGCCGCAGGAACCGTGGGTAGTCATCAGCGAAGAACGTTTGGGTTTGAGTCAGGTACTGCGCCATATAAGCCCAAAGAAGGCGTAAGGTACCTGCGCCTGGCCAAACGTCATCTTGACTGGGAAGGCGGGAAACTTTAGCTGCAGCGACTTCAGCATAAAGTCCGCCGCCGGGATCCCGCCATAGGAGATCCTACCTCCTTAACTGGGCCCATACCGAGAACCTACCTGGAAGCCAGATCCACCCTTGCACGACCCCCAAAGATGGGAATAAAGGTGGTGGTGTGGTGGCCCGAGGAGAGCACAAGCCCGTCGGCGTCTAGTGAGCCGCCGTTGTTCTCGTAGAAGCTGAATAGGCTATCCACCCCGTACGTCAGGCTTGGGATCCGGTAGCCCTCAAACAGCAGCTCCGTCATGGCTAAACGTTAACTCGCGAGGGCACAGCTCGGTACCGTTTCGGCTGTAGGTGGAATTGCCCGCCGGCTCGGTCATAACCACCTGGTGGTCAATGGATGGCGAGTCGATGCCGAGATTGAGGAAGGCGTAGTCGAGAAGGTACTCCTAAACCCATCAGCCAAACCCAAGCCCTTACGGCATATTCGATCGTGTTGATCACGTCGGTGTCGAATGGGGATTTGATGTTGGCCTTGGCCGTGAGGTTCGAGTGCGACAGGCTGCCGACGTGGAGGTTGCCTTTACCCCCCGCGCCAGTCTTGGTGGCGCGCTCGCGGTATTTGGTCACGATCGAATCGAACACAACTTGAAGTTTAACTTTTGCCATCAGACAAAGCTTACCCCGAGGTTCAGTTTCGGTGGACCACCCAGCCCGGCAATGGCACGAACCTACCCGATCCCAAGTTAGCCGGTGGCGTTATAGCCTTAGATAGTTCAAGGCGATCAGGTTATTGCGGATTTAACCCTTTACGGGGCTCCATACCAAGGTCGACCACCAGCGCCGCATCGGTATCGTAAAACTTTTGCCGGTAATCCGCAAACGGGTGGGGGATGGGGGGTAGAAGCGGCGCCTCGAGGGCATCGACCAACTTTGGGCTCGAACCCGGAGGCGAGGCCGGGGTCGAGCTTCTAAATCAAACGTTTAGCCTCCCATATCGTAGCCGCTTACAGCATGTAAAACGTTGACCGGATTTGAAAGGACGCCCTAGAAAGCAAAAGTTAACCAAAGCAGCGACCCCCGTACCGAGAGGCTCAAAAATAACGATCTGAACGGCCAGCCAGAGAGCTATTCCCTAAATAAAAAATGTTGGCGAAGATCTATAAATCAAAATCAGTGGCAGATGGGATATGATAAGCTGATGGAAATAACGATGATGCAATTATAAAAAACCCCAAAAATTAAGCTAGAAAAAGTAACCTTTAAACAAAAGAGTAGTCTATAGCCGAGGCGAGGCTCCTATACTCCCAAAATTAGCGCCAATATAAGAAGTTACAAAGTAAGTTATAGAAAAATAAACCTCAGTTGAAACGGTACTTGAAACCCGATAAGAACAATTGAAATAAAACATTTATAAGCTGAGGTGAAATTAAAGAAATAAATACTAACTACAAAACCAAACCCGAGAGGTTGGAACCACCTTCTTAAAAGGGGTTCAGCGCGTCTAACTCCGTACCAACTTTCCAAGCCCCCACTCAAATAAACTCACGAGCCGCAAAAAATTTCCCAGTGGCTTGAAGATGCCATTTACAACTTTGATTGCCACCACCCATAAAAAGTTAGACCGCCCACTCAAAAGCGCAACCCCAACCGGAGATGAAAGTTAATCAAGTTCGAGATGGGGGATAGATTACCAACAAAATATGGGTTTAAATCCCGCTAGATTTAATACCAGTGGCAACCTTCTTTTATTGAACTATATAAAAATTTGACGTTCAAAAGTTTAACCCTCAAGGGACAAACGTCTAAAAAGGTACATCCACCGGATAAGGTTTGCCATACCCCGAACTAGCACCCGAAACTTCTTAGCTTTTGAGCCTATTTGTAAGCTATAGATATCCCAGTAAACCCCACCAGATCGAGTTTTAAATTCACCCCGAACTTAGTATGTACTAGCCGATTTACCCGCGCTTCGCTACGGTGTCTATAGAAGTACAATTAAATTTATTAATTTAGATTTTATATTATAGATAAATAAAACCACTCAGCCAAATCTAATTGCTCAATCAAATCAACCAAAAACCACCAACCACTCAGGTAAGCCTAACCGAACTTATCAAATCAACCAATACTAATCACCCCTCAAAACTAAACTGTCCTATCGATTCGAACAAAAGCCATCAACCACTCGGCCAAACAAAAAAAACCTATCGAATCAATCAAATAACTCCAAACTGCTACCCGAAACATCTCTGTATTTAAAATCATTGTGTACGTGACATCTTCCAAACTACTAAATCAACTTCTACTTAACTTGCCAGAAGTATTTTATTAATTAGGTGAACCAAATTAGGCAGGTTTTTAAAATATATAAACCTAACATTCAGATACCCATGCTTCGCTACAGTATTTAAAGTCTATCAGATGATAAGCTCACACTGACATGGCCTATAGGCTGTGCCAACGCTACTCTTGAGCCACTCGGACTGACAGCTCCGCTGTCGCCCTTGTGGCTGGTGAGCTGATTATCCTAACTACTTAATCTATTTAACTCTAATACTGATTTTTGTTGAGTTTCAGATGAGCAATTTGGTGAATTATTCAATAATATTTGTCAATTCTCACCCACCCGCCCAAATAGATTGAACCCATCAGGCTCGATAATTTCAGATTCGACCTTATTTGCCAATTCTCACCCACTCACCCAAATAGATTAAGCTTATTAGACTCAATTAGCTTCAGGTGAGCAATTTGGTGGATCATTAGATAATA
>JAKSZP010014086.1:0-18770 GCA_022478985.1 Massospora cicadina | reverse complement strand
CCATGAATCTAAGGATGTTATCTCGAAGCTACAATCCTTAACCAAAGACACTCAGGTTAAAGAAGGTTCATTATATAAAAAGTTGGGATCTAATTGGCTACCCTTTATTTGGCCCTCTGTGAGGACTGATACTATTATGGAGGCCCACCAAGCTGTAGGTCATGGAGCTGTCGCTAAGACAATATAGTGGTTAAAGAATCATTGTTACTGGGATAACATGCTGAAATCTGTACACGATGTGCTGGAATCTTGCCTTAAGTGCCAACAGCAACGTGGTGGAAATCTGACGTTCCAATACCAAATTATGGGACCTTCTGAACCCTTTCCACTATGAGTGTTGATGTGGTGGGTCCTTTCCCTATGGCCACCTATGGACATCGATATATTCTGATAGCTATCGACCATTTTACTAAATGAATTGAAGCTATTTTAGTTTCTACGGTTACTGCCAAGGTGACATCATCCATTCTTTTCAAGCAAGTTTTCACCAGGAATAGTAGCCTGAAAGTCCTGTTATTGGATAATGGGACTAACTTCATTTCTCAATTATGGTAGCTGAGCATACCAAACTAATGGGTACTTATCAGTCCTTTACAACCCCTTATAATCCTTCTACTAATGGTGTGGTCAAACGGGCAAATGGTACCCTTGTAGCCATTCTTTGAAAGATAGCCTCCAATAATCCTAGTAGGTGGAACCTTTACTTACCTAGTGCAATATTAGCTTTATAGAGTTAGCTATCATTGTATTATTGGAATGTCTCCTTTTAAAGTTTTATATGGTCAGGATATATCCTCCCCTCAAGTTTACAACCTATACTTTAAGAGGCTACCCCGCAAACAACTGATTTGGCTATTAGGAGATTAGCTGATGAGATCATCCGATTACAAGCATTAGCTTCAAGTTCCCTTGCTGCTACCACCTTGAAGGAAGGTACCAGAACCAACGCTAGTAAACCTATGTTACCAAAATATCAAGTTGGAGATCTTATACTTTTCTATCACCATAGGCTGGGAGGAAGTATTCACAAATTGGACACCTTATGGACTGGTCCTTATTGTATTTTTTATCATTGGGGTATGGAATACTCCATTGCCACTATTAATACTGGTACTGTTATCAATAGAGTGCATAGTAGGTTTCTTTGAAATTATGTGCCCCCTAGGCAAGGTCTTGAGGGGGGCATTGCTGGAGATACAACTAAGATGACAAAATTACTCCAGATTGAGATTTGATATCTCGGTCTAATTAAATTGAAAAGTCCATGATGGGTATTTCCAATTCCTACCAATGTCGATGCAATCAACACCTACTGCACCAGCTTGGGGTGGTGGTGTGCCGCCATCTGGCATCTTTCAGCCACCGCTGAAGTGCGCCTGGGTTGGCACTGCTAGCCCTCCCAATGCTACCTGGCGTTATGTCCACCCTTGGGACTTGGCCCACCACCTCACAAGCTCTCAGGCGGTGCTCCAGAGCCCTTTGGTGCTCCCACGGAGCAATTTGCATTTTGGCCTCCAGGTCAAATATGGGAATCTTTTCCCATATGCAAGCGCAGCCATCATTGAGATGGCCACGGCGGTTTTCAAACCCGCTGACTTTATTGACTTCTGCCTCTTTAAGGGGAACTTCAACCTCAGCTTCTGCTCAGAAGCTGATGCAGCGGCAGCAGCCAAGCTGCAATTGATTTGTAAAAAAATTTCTCCCTACTGTTGGCACCTGGCTCCTGGATAAAGCCACTTTGGTGGTCCAGTTCGCTGGGTTGCCCTCCTACCTTTCTCCAAACGCCTCCGCCATGAGCTCATGGAGGGTTTGGCCACTTACAGTGCAGACCCCATGAATCAATTCATGGCGCCCCATGGGGCAGATCATCTGGCAGGCCCTCATGCCTTTGCGATGATCCACCCATTTAATTGTGAAACCCATCTTGCAATTCCCCCCTGCACCGTGACCAGGTCCACCTCTGATCATCCTTTTTGGGCGCACGTCAAAAACAGCTGCACCGTCTGCCCCTTGTGCTTTGAACTTGACCACTCAAAGTGAATGTGCCCCACAGTTTCCGCCTCCACCTCTTCCATCACCCCTCCTTCTGGCGCTACCCCAATGGCTGCCTCCCCCCAATTTTTCAAATGGGTTGTGTTCTTCCCGCCCCCACCCTCTGGAAATTCTGGCATTGCTTCAAAAGCAGCAGCCAATCAAAATTTAAAATTTTGTCAAAAAATTTGAATAAAACAGCCAGGTTACAGAATCCTGAGTTGATGGCTAAACAGTTTCAGCTGAGCTGCTGTGGTTGATTGTTTGTGGCCAATCAGGTTCCACCACCATTCCAACTCCTGTGGCTGGGACAGCACTAGCTTAGCTTAATCCATTCGAGTGTCTCAATTGGATTAATGATAGTGACCAGCCATACAATGTGAAGCCAGATTTTGCGTTGGAGGAGTTTTTTAATGATCCTCCCAATTCGCGCCCCCACCGTTTTTGCTCTAAAAGCGGATTTCCAAATTATAAAAAAACCAATCAAATGACAGTGGAAGCCGCAGCTGCCCCTGCCAACACCCTCCTCCACCAGCATCTCCATGGGGTGATGGAACCCCTAGTTAAGGGGTTTCCCATCCCAAATTCCCTTTCTGATTTTGATGAGGATGCTAAATATGAAATTGAGGAGCTCACTTTCAGTGCAAGCTGCACTTGCATCAATTCAGTATAAACCTCTCTTTTTGACCCCAACTATCCCCAAACACAATGGCGCATCAAGTCATTTACTTGTGTGCTGGCTCTCATCACTTTTGCTGAGCATCAACTTGCTCAATACGTTGAGGTGATGGACACCGCCGGCCTTATTAACAAAGAAAACCCACAACTATACCTCCTTATGCCTCATGTCACTGATGCCCCTACTCCAATGTTGTCCTCCATGGTCCACCAGCTAAAGCAGGCGCCGGACAAAAGTTTCTCATAAGCTTCCTCGCCATCTGATATGGCTTGCTATCCTGATAACCTAGGGGCTATATTAGGAATTTTAATTTATGATAATCACTTTGTTTGGCCCATTTGCAAATAAAGATGCATGTCGGCTCCCCTTTTGGGTTGGGCACCACTAGTGCTAAAAATGATGTATATAGTCAAAAAATTCATATAATGTAAAATATATGCATTATTAAGAAAATAATTAATTAATGAAGATTTTTATCACTCTTCTTACAGAGAAAGGTGACTCAAGCCCTAAATCTTCCTCCACGTGTGCCAACTCATCCTAATCCAGTTGTTGAGATACAAGAAACTGGGCTATAGAAACATAGAACCAGATGCACCACATGCTGGTAGTTGCCAATTCTAGTGAATGATTAGGAGAGGAGGCACAAAACCATTAATGGTGATCTGATTGAGCCTGCAATTGGGAGGAAAGCAAACTTCCAAAAAAATACAGTCAATAAAAAATCAGTTTGGTACTGATAAACCTCTGAGGTTGCTAGCTTGACACAATAGACCTGAGCATCTCTCCATTTGGCAAGAGGGACATGCAGAAATTGGCATGAAGGCATCCGCTCAACAATTATCCTTGAGATGTCCAAGAAAGGCCATCCTGGGAAGATAGTCATCAGCGCTATCATTGTGCAAGGCTTCAAAAGCTGCATGAATGGCTGAGCGGAAACTAACATTGTGAACGTCATGGGTGTTCAACCAAATGACAAAGCATAATTTGGACAATTTACAAGAGTCATAAACCATGAATCTTTGATCTCCTCCTCAAAAGCGTCAGCATGAACAAGATCTTAGGGCCAAACAGAAGTGTCCTTGGCTAATATGAGACGAATAGAGCCATAAGCCATTCATATTCAGCGCTCAACTTGATTGAAAAGTTGACCATGATGTGGGTCATTTTATGAACCCAGAGTTGTTTAATATGTCTGAGATATCAGATGATGATTAAGAGCGAAAAGAAACTCTACCAAGAGGTCACCGTCATAAAAAAGGGACAACAGCAAAAATTTGCATCCTTAGGATCTAAGTTGAGACCAAAAGTGTATGTTTGAAGGTTATTTGGAAGCACAAATGAAGCTCATAACCCAAGGATCCTTAGAAAATCTCCACAACCAGAACAACTTCCTTCTCAATAATAGTGTCTGGCCAAGTGGATGTAATAACTGTTAGCACAGGGATGAACTGACGCTTTCTGAATCTCAGATAGAGCCTAGGAACATATGCATATGCATAGTTCTGTCAATTTTGTTGAATTTTTGGCATTGTTCATGATTGAGAGCATCAATGAACTGGCGATAAACTGAGGAAGAGATGTTTACAGACATTGAAGAGAAAATTGGGAAACTCAGAGTTTATATTACAGTCAGGTGGGAAAAGGTTATATTTTAATTGTTGGCTCAAAAATAAACCCTTCAAGATAACCAATAATGCTAATTGATTACTCCCATTGATGGATCTTTTGATCCTTCCTGATTTACCTTCATAATCTGTTAAAACAGACTCACCTCAAAACTGCCTTAATTGTGCTTAAACATCCAAATTATAATAATAAATAATAGCTATAATATAATCCTTCTATGACCAATTATGGGACCCACTTGGGTGAATCAAGTGGGTTTTATGGCATAAACTTAATTGCTCTCACGATTTTAATGCAATTAAAATTTATGTATAATAGATTTCGTATGTTAAACTTGTAATTGCATGATAGTAATTGCTTATGGAAGGCCCAATTAGGGAGTACCTAGTACTATTGAGAGGCCCTCCAACGTCCTGATTAGGGGTGCATCAAGTCTGATTTCTATTGCCTTTTACTCATTTTTGTATTTTGTCAGCTGTATGACAAAACATTATTGGACTGATTGTAAAGCGAATATACACTACTGATATTCTAATATCAAACCTAAAAATCCCTTAATTATGAGAGTAGAAATGCTTTAAATCAGGCTGAAATGATTGTAACAAAGTTAATTTAAGGGCCTGATTAACTTGGGGAACTTTAATAACCACTGCCTTAATCCATAGAAGATTGGCATGGCTTTAATGACTTATATATTAGATGAGTATGGCCAGGAGATGCCCTAAAGGTATACAATACTGGCTCCTGGCCTACTAATAAGTCATCATCTTGCCATCTTATATAATCTTATAATACCAGTTTAGTTCATCAAATATCGTCTTATATTATTAAGTCTTTGTTTAGTTCTATCTTCATATTAAAGGTGTAGACGAGCGTTAAATAGACCTTGTCTTTGTTACCTGCGTCAGGAGAGCTTCTGATTATAAAGAGAAAAATTATCCATAAGAGACCAGAAGATTCAGTTACTATTATTTAAGCTTTGTGAGCTTCAGAAAGGTTAGCTGACACCATAAGACTTCAAAAATTGAGGATAAATCGTTGAAACTTTTCCTGTAAATTAAAGCAGGAATATACTAATAAGCGAGTAGATCCTCAAACTTAACAATGGGTGCCCCAATTTGTCTGGACGGACAACATTACTAACTTCATTTCCCAGTTGATCACCAAGCTCAATCAATTTATGGGGGTTTAAGGGGTCTTGTTGGCGCCTTATCACCCAAAACTAATGGATTGGTGGAGCAGGTAAACGTTTTTCTAGTCATCATCCTACTAAAATTGGCATCAGGCGGACCATCTAGTTGGAACCTCTTCCTGCCATCTACAGTCTTCACATACAACATCATGTCCCACTCATCCATGGAAGATCACTGTTCCAACTCCTGTACAAAAGATAGCCCGCCCTGCCTCTAATTCTATACTCCTGCATTCATGGAGAGATCTGACACCTGCTCATTATTTATATAATCTCACCTGAATGCTGATTCAGCTCAAAATTAAGGATAACTTTAATGCGCTGAACCAGAAGAAGAGATTTTAAGTTTATGAAAACCAAAATTGCCACAATTTTCCCTGTTTTAGCATAGGGTAGTAGGTACTCTAATACAATAACCATGTATTGAGCAGGACAAATAATTAAAAACACATCTGGAATGGGCCATTTGAGATTATAGAGAAGACATAGACCAATATATTATATGCTTAAGGGCCCTGACAAGATGTACGTTTTTTAACTTGAGTACATGCTAAATTTTTGAAACAATTTTACAGGGCGCCAATGTGCCAACCACCACTAACAAATAACTTAACTGCCAGCTGCAAACAATTCTTTGATCCCCTATGTTTGGTCAAATGGGGGAATGTTGATAAATGGGTTAGACCAACCATATGACATCAACTCCAGCAGTAATACTCAGATGACCTATAGACCTCACCACTTCCCTAAATGTAACCCCTATGAATATGTGTACACCTGAGACCACCTCACTCCACAATCAGTGTCTCTAAGCAGATCAACCTTATCAATCTGCCATCAGACATTATGCAGATATTTTCAACTTTTACCTAAAAGCTGAAAATTACCTCGCCAGATTGACCTAATTCTAAATTACCAACTTCTATTGATTTTTTGCAGGATATTTGATGCACAAAACCAGTTCTATTTCTGCCAATCTTTTTAATTTATTGCGGGGAAGGCCGACCATGGGAAGGACACTTCCAAATATGACTCAGAAGAGACAAACTTAGCACCAGGGGAGGCACCCCAGAGGAGCGAAGCTATCTCTTGTTGCCAGCGGGAACGCCACTTATGGGGTGGGGGAGGGAACGTGTGAAGGGGCCGTAGCCACTATTGAGCACATGTGGAGGAAGGGGTCTGATTTGATGAACCAGACTGGGAACCAGGAGGAGACCAGCTGTCGGCGACGCGGTGGGAGGTATCCAAACATCCACGCTTGAAAGTTGTCCACCAAATGAGACTGGAATCTGTGGACAGCTTCTGGGAGGGTGGGGGTGGAGCCTGCGATGGCATCTAAGACAATCGTGTGGATGGTCCACATGGCGATTGCAACCATCAGAGCACGGAGGGAGTGTGGAAGGGAGGAGGCCATTTATAGAGCAAACATATCTCTTGACAGACTGAAGGGATACGTTTGATCCTGGCCCAGCAGACGTTGAACTTCGCGCCATATCACTTTAGAGGTGGGGCACTTCTCCAGGCGGTGGAACAGCGTTCCATAATGGCCACACACGACACAGGATGAGTGTAAAGCGTTAGAGTGCTCAGCTGTATGATACACCCGCCTCAGGCAGCGCCACACATGGGAGCGGACTTGAGGCTGCAACAGAGGATGGTGTACGTATTTCCAGATAGTTTTCTGGGTCTCAATGGAGTAAGGGATGTCCATCATGTCCAGGTAGTCCACCCTGGATAGGACATGGGGCCGAATGGGGATCACGCCATCATGGATGGGTAGCCCCTGTACCTCTTGTGTGAACTGAGGAGAGGGGTGGCCTCTTTGGGTTGAATGTCCGCTAATAAAAATTCTCCACTCAGCGCTCCGCATGGAGAGTAGGATTTGTTTGTAGTGGGCTTTAGTCCCATGAGGACCTGTGGCCGATGTGTGTGATGCGAGGTATTTCATCAGGGAGTGTGGGTTTGATGGATTGTTGAGGCCCAAGGCGCGGGAGAAGTTGGAGCGGGCTGCGCGGGACCAGTGTTGGGAGGGGAGTGTAGGGGCGGTGAGGGCGCGATCCAGGTGCCCAGGATCTTGGCAGCATGGGCTTTGAAGTCAAGCAGGCCCATGCCACCATGATGATGAGGGTCAAACATGACCTCTAGCCGCACTGGTGGAGGGTGGCCTGACCAAAGCCATCCTTGCAGCAAGGCATACAAGGATTTGAAGAAGCTTGGGGAGAAGAGGATGGCGTGGGCTCTGAACCAGACTTTGGATAAGAGCATAGAGTTTGCTAAAACAACCCTGCCAGTAAGGGAAGTAGGATGGGCTCTGAGAGAGGCGATTCGCTTTGTCACGTTGTCCAAAATACGGCACTCCATTACTGCTGACGCGTATCCGCCTGCCTCCATCCACATGCCCAGATGGCATACCGGTCCTATGGTAGGACGTGGCACAAAGGGGAGCACTAGTGGAGCGGTGTGTGTTGAGTTAGTAGGGCGTGTACGTGGGCGAGCAGATGGGCCGGGTTGGGAACTAATTGCTGGGGTCCAGCAGTTCTGAAACCGACCAAGGAGGATGATTTTAGTCTTGGAAGCGTTCAGTGCCACGTTGCTTACCCGGGAATATTCCTGGATGAGAGCTTCAAGCGCGCGTGCATCTTGATTATTAGACACCCCAACCACACAATCATCTGCGAATGCCAATATCTTGACTGGGGATTGGCCTGACACATGGACCCCAGTGAGTTGGGCATTCACATTTCGCAGTAGTGGGTCAAGGCTGAAGTTGTATAAGAGTGGGATGAGGGGGTCCCCTTGTCGCAAGCCCCTTTGAGGGCAGACTACTTCTGTTAGGAAGCCAGGGCCACGCACTGCCATTGTTGCAGATTCTGTGAGCAGCATCACCCAGTTGATGAAGCGAGGGGGTAGGCGGAATTGATGGAGGCAGGCCCTAAGGTATTCCCAGTTTACTCTATCATAGGCCTTTTGTTGGTTTAAGAATACAAGTGCACCAGAGGCTGTGGACTGACATACATTAGCCACAGAGTGCACATTATCCCAAATTGAGCTTCTGGGGATGAAACCAAATTGTTCTGGGGAGATGGTGGCAGATGCTACAGTCCCTAAACGGTTAGCCATGATTTTTGTTAAAATTTTAGTGTCTGTGTTTGTTAGAGAAATGGGGCGCCAGTTGGCTAAGTCTAGCTTATCCCCTTTCTTGAAGAGTGTGACAGTAAAGGCCTCTTGTCCTCCTGGTAGGAGGCGCGTTTTTCAACAGGCTTTGGTTAAGTGAGGTGAGCAGCAATGGGGATATATATTTGAAATAATTTTTGTAGAACTCATATGGAATGCCATCTGGACTTGGGCATTTTTGGTTTGGTGCACCGCGAATGGCTGTCCATAATTCATTCGGAGTAATTAAATTCATTATTTCTGGGTATTGTAAAATGGTGCAGATGTGGGCTCGGTCAAGAAATTCTTCCACTTCAGCCAGCTGAATTGGATCAGATCAGTACAACTTAAAGTAATACTTTTGCATTTCGATTACCACTTCAGCCAGTGTATCCGCAATGGAATTATCCAATCTTTGCACCTGTGTGCAGGCCACACTCTGGCAGGGTGCAAATTTTTTTTAAAGAAATGTGCAGTGCATTTGTCACCTTTTGTGATGCGTGTGGCCCTGTATTGAACACAAACCTGATGTTTGTGTTGCCTTTCAATTGCGTTGAGGTTGGCGGCTGCCTCCGCCCACTTCTGGCCCCATGCAGGGCTGTATCCTGTAACTGGAATGTTGGACTCCAAGTGTGCCAACTCTGCTAGAGCGCGCGAGATAACCACTGATGTGGCTCGTGAGCATCTGGAGGAGAGATGGTGAGAGTGGCAGATGGTGTCCTCTTTGAAAGTTGCCCATGTGGAAATGGGGTCCGCGCAAAACGGTGCAACAAACTTTTTTGCCAAAGTTGCCTCTTCCACCCACATGGAAAATCCTGGTGACGCGAGCTCAGAGGGGAAGATTTTGCACCAATGTGGGGCCTTAGCAGCTGTGACAGGTAGGTGGTAGGTTAGCGAGACCAGTCAATGGTCAGAGAATTCCATTTTTGTTGTTTTGAAGTGGGAGATGTGGGGTTGGAATTTCGCCAGCGTTAGATTAAGGTTGATGCGGGTCATGGACCTTAATTGGCCATTGTGGATGTGGGGACACATCATGTTTTCAAGCAGCGGGGCATATCACGGCAGTGCATCCATTAACCCAAGGGTGGCCTTCAGAACGCGTAGTTCTACATGACCCTGTGGGGCGTGGGGTGAGGAAGGCCACCTGTCCATTGGTGTGGTTAGCTAACAGTTCATGTCACTTACTAGGAAAGAATCTGGGGGTAGTGGGAGGGATTTGACCAACGAGAAAAATTCTTGACGCTTGTGTGCACCATTTGGGGCATAGATGTTGACAATTGCGTATGCTACTTCAGCCCATGAGAAAGTGACAACAAGCACTCAGCCATTTAGGAATGTTTCTGAGGATAAAAATTTGAAAAAATTTGTTTTTCTGAATTAGCACCCCACAGTGCTTCAACCAAAAGGATAGGGATGGGAGGAGCATTGTTTTCCAAGTTTCCTCGGAACCTCATGGACAGTGGGACTCCTGGATGGCCAGGATATCCACGGGTAAATTGTGTTATAAAAAACTCAGTTTCCTAGCCTGGTACAGGGATGCCTTGAGTTTGGCGATGTTCGATGTCCCTAAAGTGGAGGTTTCCCCCGTCGCACCTTAGGTGCAAGGGGGTGGGCACCCAGGCCCACCAGCCTCCTCTAGATCCCCATGGGCCTTCACAGCAGCGCGGGTGTTAGCAGCAATGCTATCAGGGTTTTTGTTAATTTTTCTGAAAAGAGTTGCATTGGCTTTAGCCTTCACTTTTTGTTTTTCCAACGTCAGACAATTTTTTGTGGTGTGGATGAGTTCAGTGCACCATTGAGCTGGTCAAAAAAAATTTTCAGTTGTGATAGGTCTCAAGTCAGTTTCAACTGGAGCTTGGGTGCAACGATTGGGTGAGATCAAATCTCCCATCAGATCCTCGGATTGAGTGGCCCACTCAGCATGGGCTTCCCAATCTGATTGGTTGATGGATTCCCGAGTTGCTTCCACCATGAAGGTTTCCATATCCTCCTGGTGTTGTGAGTATGGGATAGCAGTGGTGGCCTTGGCCGCTTCCTTAGCCGTGGCCCTATGGGCCTGCTTGGCCTTCTTCCACTCTTGCGGGGTGATAGCTTTACCAGTAGGTAGCAGCCTTGTGCTCCCCACGGGAAAGCCTCCTTGGTGCTTGCGGTTGGTTTGTAGTGTGCCTCTCCATTGGCCATGGCCGCCGAGGGGTGCTCTTGGTATGTGATGCCCTCCTTGATGGGGCATGTGTGCGCCTTATGGCCGAACGCATCACAGTGGGTGCAAATGGGGGGCGCGCTGTCCACGGTCACCTGGAATGGGTGGGTGGTATGCCCTGTGATAACAATAAAAGTGGAGTGCGGGATCTGGGTTAGGTCCTTTGTGATCTCCTCAGTTGGGGTCAGAACTGCAATGGCTTTGCCGGTGCACAAGTGTGGCATCAGCATGAAGCGTTTCATTTTAGAAGATTGTATTTCGCCATATACAGCGAGACCATCTTTCAGGTGTTGTTGCAAAATGTTACATTTTTACCATAGTAGGCAAAAAGTCAAACGTGAGGAAAATTTGGTTTGATTTTGTCCATCTGGTGCATTTGGTTTTGATGACCCATTGCCCTTCAGGGAGGTCAATCACTACGCGCACTGCAGCAGCCTCATCTGCTGCTATTTTGCTTTCAAAACCTAGGTCCAGCCAACCGCGTGACATGGAGTGAGGTGCAACGTACACCGCAGTTGGGAAGATTGTGTGCACATCTTCACAAAATTTTCCCACAAGGCCGTTTTTTGAATGTCCAGAAACACGCGGACTCCGAATTCCACTGATGAAAGTGGCTGGGAGTGTGGCGTGTTGATGTACTGGTTGCGTCATGCTTGCCATGCGAGTATCTCCGGGGAAATAGTGACTGCCAGTTTTTTAAAATTTTTGTCTATTCTGCCAGTTTCTCCAGGGCGTTTTCAAACGTTGGAGGCCGCGGGCCTTCCACCTGCTCCTCTTACCTTGCTTGCCCAACTGCTCCCTGAAATGGGCGCAGACTAATCTCCTCTGTGAGATTATCAAACTAGATTCAGTCTTGAATTGAATAGGTTGCAAAAGTGATTGCAACGAGAAAGAAAAGTAATTATTTCTGCCAATCTTAATTATTAAAATTATTTTATAAATTTCTATATAAAAATCCTATCAGCCAATACCTGCCATACCCTTAGGAAGGTGTACCCAACCTTTGGCCTAATTACTACCTAAACTACTGAAACACTAAGAGCCTATTAGAAGGCTTAAAATGGGAATTTTTATAAGGTTCTGGCACCGGGGAGAAAGTCAACTCATGGAGCACATACTAAGGTCTCAGAGTATATATTATGGAAGTCACAAATTGGAAAAGGGGGGAATGCAGCAATGCAATTATATGGTTAGAATATCAATCATATACTATTTCTATTAGAAAATCTAAGGCTTTAACTTTATGATGGCACTTCAATGCTGAAAGTACCAAATAAGATTGCAGCGTAACTGAAGAAGTTACTTATAATTAATTTCTAGTTCTAACCTAAATATAGTTTACTTTAAGGTATACTGTCTCCATACAGATATACATAATTGAGCGCAAATCTACATATACCAATATTGCTCTGTTGTAATTTCACTTGAAACAGTAACAATAGAATCTTTAGAATAAATTGAAGCTAAAGCTGCTTATTTTCAGAGAAGTCTTCTGAGGTTAATTTGAGAATATTTACAGATAAGTTGCAAAGGTCTCAAAACCACTCATTAAATGCAGGAAGGGTAGGAATCCTACAGTTGACTGTGGCAAGAAAAACACTTATCTGTAAAACAAGTAAAATGAGCAAAAACTCTGTGGTGAGGAGCATAGCAACAGTGACAAATGGCCAATACCCCCAACGCATGTTAAAGAGAGTCTACAAGAAAGGTTTCATATAAGTATAGTATAATGTTTGATTGAATTATATTAGATAATTGATTGTTACTCTCCTTATCCCAGAGAGGTGATGAGGAATCTAAAAACAGTTAATCATGGAACATTCTAATAAATCTAAAGAAAAAAACAAAGATAATGGTGATGATGTCATCATGGCCAACCATAATATGTAAAGAAACTTATATGAAAGCCAAGTAGCCTAAGTAGTCATTGACTTGGCATACTCCAAAGAGAGTTCAACACTAACTGGAATTTAAGTCTACGAATGGCAGAGCTTCAAAAGTAAAGCGTCCCAGCTTTAACTGATGGCCAAATAAACTCTGTATATAAATTGGTGATTATATAGTGCCTATGTTTTTACCTATTTGAGGAGGTCCTCAGCAAGGATGACAAAAGGTTTATTAAAGTATTTTACTAAAAAAATCATTTAGTAGGAACTTAAGCAACATAGAAGTTGTTTTAGCAGAGACAAGTTAAGAGAGATCAGGGGATATTAAATGGCCGCTGTGCCGTGGCATTATAAAATTTGGGCCAATAACAAAAGTATACTATGGGCTCTATTCCTATAACAGAATATGCTTAAACTTGGCTTTAAGATTTGGATGAATATTGACCGTTTTGGTGATATTGTATTCTAATATTCTTTTTAATCCTTGTTTAGAAATTAGTTGTAACAATCCTTTTTTAATTTTGTAACCTGTAATCTTCATGACCATTGATGTAACATTGGCCACCCCATCACGCGAACTTGGTAACAATTAGGCAAATTTGGCTATTACTCAGCGTTAGTCCAAGTTATGTATCAATTCAAGTAAAGTACCCAACTTGGAACCCTTTGTCTCAACCACATCATGCTTATCCCTGCGATTTACACCTATATTTATGTCATGGTACATTAATGACAGAGATAGTCTTAGTACACTTGTTTAGTTGATCAATGTCAAGAAGGATATAGCAAAGGCCGTGAAGACCCGTGGATAGATGCTCTACTGCATCAACAATGACCAAGTTATATGGCTTAAAGCCCCAACTTAAATTTTGATAACTGTTATTTGGACAATCCTGAATCTTTCAGGTTAAAAACGCTCCTGATACCTCATAGATAGTTTTCAGCATCTGTCTTTATAACATCCTTTTTCCACTACTATTGCATCTTCTTGAAGCTTCCATTTCCTATGCTTAAATGACCTTCAAGAATTACTTTGGATTAGAAGGAAGGTCACACATAGGCAACTATTTTCTAATGATTCATTTGTGAAAGGTCCCATTTTTTCTGGGTGTTTTATTCATAGATTAGATCTCATTCTTGAATATGGTGAATCCAATTCACATTTACCAGCCCTACCTATGAGATTTTACAGACAGTCTTCTTCATTTCAGCAAAGTTTTATGTTTCCATCCTCAATGATATTCACATTTGTTGTGTAGACCGGTGCAATGAACTATAGTAGAGTCATAATTCTGGTGGGTAGTAACAGTGTAATGAACTATAGTAAAGTCATAATTCTGGAGCTGTAGCGCCCATCTAGAAAGCCTCCTATGAGAATCCTTAATCTCTTAGAGCCAACTGAAGAATTCAAGGCTGGTTATGATGCTTAAGCGGGTTCTTTATAGATAAGTTTGGAAATGTTTAATTGCAAGGAGCATGGTTAAGCATATTAATTTAACTTCTGTAGTTACGTTCAGCATTGGATATGGCTTTACTGAAGTGGGCCACTGGATGGGCTACCTACTGGTCATCTAACTGGGCCAAAATGGCCCCACGCTCACATCACTGACATCAGTAGTTATCAAGAAGGGATGCTAAAATTTAATGTATGAGTAAAGGATGGGTAATTAAAGAAGATGAAAAGGTTAAAAAGCTTGAACCTTCTCAGGATTTCATTTTATGGAAATTCTTTAGGAGTATGTGAACTAATGGTTCAGAAACTTAAGCAACCATAGAATGTACTGTTAGTAAGCTCCATCATCCGAGACTCATTGGAAGTCCCTAAGGCTTTAGGAAGGGGTCATATTCTCAATTTGCAGCAACTATGTCTAAAAGAGGTTGGATCACTTGTAGGTAACTTAATGACCAAGGAACTGCAACATGATTGGAAAAATGAGCATTTATAAGGCTTGAGCTTGAGGGAGGCCTGCCTAAGTCTAGAAAAAAAATTTATAGATGTCTAAATGCCTAATGAAAGTTTTTGGAGAATAGCACTTTCTTTCTTCTCAAGCCCACTTTTGAGCAAATCTATAAACTTTCAAACCCAATTAGCATCCAATTAGTCGCGCCCTCGACCCACTGATGTCCATGGCCCCACTGCCTGCTGCTCCAGTGTGGGGCAGCAGCAAAACCCAACCCAACATTTTCTGTTCAGAAGGGGAATGCGCTCAGACTGGGTTGTCCAGTCCTAACCAATCCTTAAGTCAGTTTATTCCACCTTAAAATCTAGCTATTCACTTCGCACAATCCCAGGTGGTGCCACGTTGCCCTCTTGTTCTTCCCCAATATCTCACATGCATTTTGGATTTTGGGTCAAATATGGGAAGTTGTTCCCATACGGGGTAATACCCATTATTGAATTAGCACAAGTGGTGGTACAACCCGACGTTTTATTGATTTTTGCCCCATAAGGGGTAACTTGACCTTAGTTTAACATTCAAAGCTGATGCTGCCACTGCAGCAACTGTGACCCTTCTCTTTGAGGGCACCCCCATTCCCACAACGCGCACCCAGCTCCCCACTGACTCCACATTGGTGGTTCAGTTTGCTGGGTTGCCCACTTACCTTCCCCTAGCGGTGCTCCATCAGGAGCTGATGGCAGGTTTGGCAGCCTATGGCGCTGACCCAATCCTTCAATTTGTGGTCCCCAATGGAGCCACATGCCTCGCTGGGCCTTGGGAATTCCACAATCAGTCCTAAATTTATTAATATTGCTGAGCAAATTCCCCCTCACGCCTTCATTGCCTCTGCCCCTAACCACCCATTTTGGGACCGCATTGAGGGCAGGCTGACTGTTTGTTCATCCTTCTTTGAGTAGGATCACTCAAAGCAGAATTGCCCCTATCTTGCTTCTTCTACCGCTTCTGCAGCCTTGGCCACTAGGTCCTCATCTGCTGACCACTCTGCAGCCCGTTCAGAATGGGGGGGAATGTTACCCCCACCTCCTCCAAAGCCTGCTGCCGCTGCTGCATCAGCAACCAATCAGACCCCTCCTAAGCTTAGTGCCACCAATGCTCCCACCAATAATGAAGTGGCTTGGACAACAATTCACTCCCAAGCCCCAACCCAATCACCTGCCTCAGCCATCCATATCGAGGAAAACATGAAATTGTATGTCATAAACCCCTGGTCCTCATTCGATGAAACTGACAAACTTAGTAATGTGATTGAAGACCCTGAAGTCAACTTAAGAGAATTTTATATTACACAATCCCTCATTGAGATCCCTTGACGCTTTTATGCCCCACAAAAATGACAATTTGTTATGCATTCAACATCATTTTGCTGTGGCAGCTGCTGCCCAACCCAAAAAATGTTTCCTCCACAAAATGGTTGCCTAAACAGCAAATAGGCTTGCCAAAGGTCTATCCCTCCCATTCTTGCCCCAACCTGCCCCCCACAGAGCAAACTAATCATTCTCCATCTTTATAATCACACCGCAGATGCCATTCAGAAAATGGTTACTGCTTCTAAATTCAAAGAAAAAGTTACCCGTGAACCACTGCTTTAGTTTCCCAACTTCCTGATATCTGCATTCAAGCAGAAAAATGCTTGTCCACTTACCTGAGCATGATTTATGATGATGGTAATTAATACAACCAACCAATCCTCTGTGATCTTGCCCCACATATTGCTAATAACCTCATGCCCTTGCTATCTGCTTTGGTCTATACTTTGAACAAAATAGAACCTGAGGATGAGCCTCTGATCCCCTTCCCCTTCCACCATGGTGGGATAAGTGGCTCATTGCTAAGCCACCTAGTTGGGTGTGTTCTCATTTTCTGTGAGTCTCATTGCTCGTTTAGGCCAGTTGAAACATCTTTTTGGTTTGGTTTGGTTAGCTTTGGTTTAATTTTGGTAATGTCCATCTCCTAATTTGCATACCTTAAATAAATTTGGAATTTAAAATTTAAGTTTTTGGAGAATATCATAATGTTGTTGGGTTATTCTAAAATTCATAATAGCTTCATAGAACCCACCAGTCAGTTTGTAGCTCATTGAAAGGTGTCTGGGGCATAACATAGCTCTTTTTGGCATTCAAGCTGGCTCAAATAGTTATTTTCTGGCAATTAGTGACATCTGTATGGCTTGACCTTTCTCCGCTAAAAATTATTTTCCCTTTTACCAGCGAATAAAAATTATAATAAAAACTGTAGTATTTTTATTTTTTCTTAAACTAACATACCTAACCTACTTACCTTAACCTAACTACTCTACCCTAACTACCCTAACCTACTTACATATTTGTAACTTGAATTTTGTAACAAATTCTTGCATTTTAAATAAATATTACATTTTTTGGTGATTTTAAAAAAATGATGTTAATCCTTTTATTCAATTGTATTAATTATTCGAGGTGGGTTGACCTTGGGACAACTATACCACACCGTGAATGTTCCCTAGCCAGTACAGGTTTTGAACTCAAAACCTGCACTAGGGTGGAAGCAGTTTTACCCGCTTGGCTAATCACCCTTTATTCATCTTATTTAACCGAGGTAAGCCGACCAGGGGACAGACATTACTGAATATATGAAACTAAGAGATTAACTAAGAAATATAAAGATTGGGCACCCCAGGGTACTCAAGTTACCCCTGTTGCCAGTGGGACTGCCAGGTATGGGGGGTTGGTGCACTACTCTGAGGGGTTTCCCCTGCTATGGAGCAGGTGTGAAGGAAAGGGTCTGTGTGGAGGAACCATAGTGGGAACCATGATTCTATGAGCGCTTTTTGTCTTGGTCTCATATATCTATAGAGCCAGGCTTGGAAGTGCTCCAGTAATTGGACATGGAATCTGCTAATAATCCCATGAATGGTTGGGACCGTGCCCTTGAACGCATATAATGCAATTGTGTGTATTGTCCACATCGCAATGGGTATCATTAGGGAGCGGAGGGTAGATGGGATTGGTGACTTGATCTGTAGCACAAAGATACTCTTTGATATTGAGAATTCCTGTTCGTTTTGAATCTTGAGCAGGCGTGCGACTTCCTGCCATATAGCTTTGGTTGGGAGGCATGTTTCTAGGCGGTGATGTAGGGATCCCTCCCCTCCACATACTGCACATGTTTTGTGGAGGGAGTTAGAGCGGTCTGCCATCCTATAGGTCCTTCTCAGACAGCGCCAGGCGTATGCTCTTATCCTTGGTTGTAGGAGTGGGTGGTGAGTCATTTTCCACACTGCCTTCTGTGTGGTTAAATCATAGGGAATGTCCATCATATCTAGGTATTCTATCCTAGCTATGCTTGGGGTTGTTGCGAGCATATCCCTCTGGGGGTGGTTTTCTGGGTTTCTTAGTTTTTTTGGGGGCTGGGTCGTCCCCTACCTGTATAGTACCCACGTTCTCTATGGTCCATCCCATATGGCGGATAGTTTGGAGGATATGTTTGAAATGAGGGGAGGTTCCATGCAGACCTGTTGCAGTAGGGTGCTTGGCAAGTTATGAAAGTAGTCTGGGTGGACTATGTGGGTTGGTTAATTTGAGCGCCTGTGCATAGTTAGTCCTTGCTGCTCTGGACCAATGTTGTTGCGGGAGGTCTGGAGTAAGGATTTCCTTTATCCAGGTACCTAGGATGTGATTGGCATGGCTCTCGAAATCTATTAGTCCCATGCCTCTGCTTGAGCGTGGGCCAAATAGTGTTTCCATCCGTATAGGAGGGTGAGAGCTGGGCCACATCCAGCCCTGGATAAGCGCGCGAATTGAGATTATAAAGGTAGGTGAGAAGACTATCGCATGGGCCTGGTACCACAGTATTGGGAGGATGAGCGAGTTAGCAACTGTAACTCGTCCTGTTAGTCCTGGGGTTCTCCCCTTACGGGAGGCTACGCGTTTGGATACCCGTTGTAACAGGTTACTTTCCATTGTCTCATTAGCATATCCCCCTGATTCTAGCCAGATTCCAAGGTGTCAGACAGGAGTGGTAGTGGGAGGTGTTGCAAAGGGTAGAATAATTGGGTTTTTTC
>JAKSZP010014085.1:0-18851 GCA_022478985.1 Massospora cicadina | reverse complement strand
GGGGCCAGGTGGCCCTTTACCCCCATCAAGACCAGGGGGCCCCATCACCCCTGCTGAACCAACTGATTCCCGCTCCCCAGGGGGGGAGGCTTGAGGACCTACAGGGCCAGGAGGTCCCAGAGTTTCGTGAACGCCTGAGACATCAAACGCTAGTTGGAGTGCTGTTTCAATTTGGTTAATCGTTCTAAAGTTTGTTTAAAAAAAAATCAAGTTGGCCTGAGATATTTGATTACTTGTTGTAACAGACTCTCAATAATTGTGGTTGTTTCAGTAAATTGAGTAGCTACTTCCTTATGAAGAAGTCTAGCCACTCACACGTTCAGTTGAGAGATTTGGGTTTGAATAGAAATAATTGGGTGCAGTTCTCAGAAATGTCCTCACAGTTATCTCTTACAACTGGAGAGTCTGAGTTGTAGAATCTTAAAAGATAAGAGTGTAACTCTTGTGACAAAGTAAACTGTCTCAAGATTTCCTGATGGTGGATTCCCATCATTTGAACTAAATGGTGAATGGCGGGGTGCACAAACCAGTGAAAATATTGCTCAGTGAGAGATATTCCTACCTCAGAGCTGGGCAAGATGGCGGATTCTTATAGAGATCACATGTTATTGGGAACTGCATACCCTTGGTTGCGATGGGGCGATCTCTGAGGAAAAGCGCACCTAAAAGTAATTGACTATTAGTATCAGCAACACCTGTAGACTGAAAGCGAAAGTTCTGGGGTTCAAGGTCAGAATAGAGATATCAAGCGTAGCATGGAATTGTGCAAGATTGGGTTTGTTGTTCTCAGGGTTGCAGTTTCCATTGGAAGTTACTCATTGGGTTATTCTGGATACTTTAGTAAGATGGCAAGTAGAGTCTTGGTGGGGATCATCCATTATGAATATATTTATTCACCAAGTAGCTCAGGAGAGAACCTGGCAGAAATCACCAATTATTTTATGGGATAGGGTAGCTGAGGGTAGTTGTTCCTCTGAATCATACCTGAATGGATGAGATAAATTGTCCAGCAGAGAGTCAATAGTGGGGAGATCCAGGGATCCTAAACGTAGGGGCCAGTGAATTAAGATAAGCTTAGAAATAGGTGATGAGGGATCTATTGTAATAAAACCGGTGATCATGATGCTGATGGCTAGAGAGGAGCTCGCTAAAAAGGGCTCTATTATTAAGTGGAAACAAGATTAAACTGGAGGTAAAAACGTATCTTTATTCAGTTAAAAGGAGCAAATATTTATAGGATGTGTCTTCATCCTATTTCTTCCATGGTAACAACAGCCTCCACTGGCAAGATCTTCAAACCCTGATTTTAGTCAGGTGGGGAGTTGATGGCAGGCTTGCTTTTGTCAAGATTTTAGATTGCAGATAATAGTGCTCCAATGTGTTTAGGAGAATTTTTGGAGAGGTGTCAGGGGTAGGGAAATTTGAATTGGGCTGAGTGGGAGCAGGTTAAATCATGTAGGGGTAGGAAAATTCAAATTGAGCTGATTGGGAGCAGGTCAATTCCCAACAGCTTTCTCCTCACTTTCTTATAAAGAAAGAAAAATGACGATCATTGGGTAGTTATATACTACCAAAAACTGAAAACCTCACAAAAAAGATTTTTATCCAATCCCACGCATTGGGGACGCTCTTGCACAACTCTCTGATTTAAAGTCTTTTACTGCTATGGACTTGGCCAGAAGATACTGGCAAATAGACCTTTCCCCTAATATCAGGAAGAAATGTGCTCTTAAATGCAGTGAAAGCCTATTAAAATACTTTTAACTGACCAAAGTTGTTCAATGCACCCACAATCTTCCAGCGAGCAATGGATCACATTTACAGGATCTTAAGCTACGTTGTGTGATTGCCTATCTTGATGACATCTTTGTAATCTTAAAAATTTCAACAAAAATCTCACTCATCTAGAAGTAGTACTTTTACGACTTTGTGAGTCTAACATTGAGTTTAAACAATCAAAATTAACCTTTTTCCAAGAAAACAAACTTTCTCAGTCATGCTAACTCACAGTAAGAGGATCAACCTTTACAAGATAAGGTTGAAGAAATATTGAAACTGCCTCCTCCTCAAAAACCTACAAAGCTTCCAGTTGTTCCTGAGTATGATGGTGTATTATCATCAATTCACCTCCAAGTTTGCCCAGTTCAGTGAGCCTCTCAAATGACTATTGGCTAAGAACACTCCTTTCTATTGGTTACTGAACAAAAGGCTAAATTTGAGATTCTAAAGCAGTTGCTACAAAAAATCCTATCCTACATCACCCAAATTATCTTAAACCTTTTAAATATTTACTGATGCTCTGCCTATGCTGTATAAGCCATCCTGTCCCAATTGGATGAAAACGGTATAGATCATCTAGTATTATAATTCATCAAGATGTTGTATAAAGCTGAACGCAACTACACCGTCACAGAAAAGGAGTTTCTTGCTGTCCTGCTTGCAATAAAACATTATTACCCTTATTTGTATGGAACACCTTCACTTTGGTCACTGACCACGCCTCACTAAAATGGGTACTGTATATAAAGTACCTACGGGATGACTAGCCCATTAGGCTATGAGTTCCAGAACTATAATATGAAGATTAAACATCAATCTGGAACTCACCATATGAATGTCATTAGTTGACTCAGTTACCTGTTCTCCATTTAGATAATAGATAAAATTGAGATTGTATGATAGCCTAATGACTCTAGGCTTAGTCGATGATAATGAAATGTCAAGAAAATGCTAATGGCACACTCCTGCAACACTAAAGTGGAGAGCGGGTAGTAATACAAAAATATAGGTGTAAATTGGTTGCCCTATCTTTGACCTTTAGAACGAGTACCTGCTATCATGGATGCCCACACTACCCTTGGACATGACGGAGTGAGGAAAATTATGAATGGATTAAAGATTGTACTATTAGGATTAAATCAATATATATTATCAGAATCCTGAATGGTTGTCTAACCTGCAAAAAGCAGTCCAGTCTCAAGACTAAGTATCCATATCAACCTACTATCCCTCAACAATTTCACACAATAAGATTAGATGTGATAGGTTCCCTACCTCATACTACTGGTGGGAATTGATACATACTATTGGGAATTGATCATTTTACAAAATGGATTGAAGCTGTTGCTCTCTCATACAAAACTTCCAAAGCTACCACAACTATCATTTATCTGTATATTTCACTCGCCCTAGTTGTCCCCAGGTTTTAAACTGTGACAACTGGAAAAAATTTACCTCTATAGTGGCTAAGATCCTGGATACCTCCATGGAAACGCAACAACTCTTTTTAGCCCCCTATAACCCTTCTACTAATGGTACTGTGTGTAGAGCGAATGGACCCTTAGTATCCTTTTTACAAAAAATGGCCACTTCAGAACCTCTCCACTAAAACAGTTCTTGACTAGTGCCTCTAAGGGATATTGTATCAGTTATCACTTAATTCTCAAATGTCTTCTTTCTGAGTTATATGATTGAGAACTTGGGTACCCGTTCTCTTAGGCAAAGATGTCTTTTCTGGTAGCACTGATGATCCTGACAAAGACATGAGGAGGTTGGTCCTACACATCATTTTGTTTTTTATTTGATGCTATGTTTATTAAAGCTGTCACTAAAGAGGGCCAAACAGAAAATGAGCTTTGATCACCTCTACCCACTTTTGAAAATTTCTGAATTGGTTATATACTACCATAACCTCATTACGCCCAGAAGTTAAAATTTTGGATACATTTGAAAAGGAACTTTTTTGGTCACCTATAAGAGAGCAACGGAACATTTTATCAAATCTCTTGCCTCTGGAGTTGCTATAAACAGAGAGCGTGGACAGTTTTTATGCCCCAATTCCCTCCAACATTCTTAAAAAGGGTTATTTCAGACAATAGAACGTTTAACTAGCTTATAAGATTGTCCCAGTGAAAAGTAGATTAGATTTAAATAAAATATAGTCTAATTCTCAGCGGAATTTATTAATTTAGAGTGATAATTTACATTTAACCCCAGTTGAATAGCTTGATTTAATTACTATGGATATGCTGAACCTCTGGCAGAATAGGTGAATTGACTTTAAATTCCACTCATGTACTAATTTAAATTTAGTGCTACCACCTAAGGGAAAACCAACCTCTTTTTAGACTAAAAGGGGTTCCAGAGGGTGAAAATAAATTACCCACCAATCAACTCCTAGGATTTCCAGTAATCAGCTGAGATATATTTTCAAGATGTCTGATTGGAAGAGTTATATCAAGCCAATACCACATGGGTCCATCATCCCTGATGCCGCCATGCCCCTTAAAATAAAGCCTAATAAAGATGAAAAGATTTTCAAGAGTTCAGATAGATCAAATCGTCATTTATCTTAATTGAGCTACCCTATGCCTATTCCAAATCTTTACAGCTCATAATTTGACCTTCATTTACCTTAAATACTAGGAGTTGACATTTTTATAAGGGTTTTTTACCCCATTTTGATATTGATAAAATTGTTAAAACTAAACTTTATTTGTGGTATTTTTCTCCTTAAATCTTTAACAGCAATAAAAGATTTTTAATATTCTAGCATCCACTATATTTTCGAAATTTTGTGCTAAATGAATCTGCAAGCACCAAAGTGCCAGTATTCCAACAATGTGCTACCCATAAATTTAAAAATCTAAATTATTAAGCACTTTGTCAGGATTCCTACCCAAATTGGATATTTGGATGTGTCAGATGATGGTATTTAACAAGAACCATCAAAATAGCTGAAACCATTATTAAGCATAATCTCTGACGAAATTTCGGTCCTCTAGATATTGGGGGCAATCACTGACTAATTTCAAGACTCTAATATCAAGGTTTAAACCCGATTTATGTGGCAAACAAATCCCATTTGGCAAGTAATGAAAAACCTGCTACCATATCTTTAATTGGAAATAAGAATAGATCTTAGAGTATACATTGAAAATGACAGAGAAAAGCTCCCAAATATAACTATGTTTTTAAGCTATAACTACTCTCTCTTTTGCCATTTTTAAGTAGTATTGGCCTACCTCTTAATTACTTAGGAACGAAAATTATGGCCAGGATTTTATGGCTCCAGGAACGTTAACTTGAGGAAAGACTTCCAGACAAGTAGAGCAATCAAGTATAAATCCAGCACCCTGGAACTTCGGGTTTCTTGGCCTAAAGATTTATAGGGACAAGTGGTCTAAAACCCCTTGGTCATGACAATACTGGTGCTCCCTTCCAGTTTACTCTATATTCACAAAGTAACTACTATACAATGAGCAAAAACGTCTGGAGTTAGATTCTTCTCTGGATCAGGAACGCCTTAACTTTGTAGCTAAATTTCCACCTGTGATATGTGGGATTGAACAAAGAATTCTAGCCATTGAGCAACGCCAACTTGAACTTTGTGTTGCAACTACTGAGCTAAAAAGTAAAATTCAGCAGTTAGCCCCACTCATTGCCATCAAATCAGCCCTTAATGCCGCCCATAATTGGGTAAATTCAATGATTGAAGATATCAACGACATACAAAGTCAGATGGATGCTATCCACCCTACCATATCTCCCAGCAATAGCAGTTCCTCTTCAGGTGAAAACGCACCCCTGGTAAATATTAACGTTTTTCAATCATTACCACCCCAGTGGCACATTCAAACTGTCAATCAAAAAGAAGTACGTCTTAAGCAAAGGGAGTATCTTATTTTTTATTTTTTATGGAAGTTCTATGGAAGAAGCCACTGACACCCAATGGATCAAACACCTAACTAACTGTCTTAGTCGTGTAGCTCAAGACATTATGGTACCATATCTCATGCATTGCCAAACTTGGGATGGCGCCAAGACGGCCTTGTTTTGGGAATTTGGAGTGACCTAACTTCATCCAACTAAAAGCAAACTTTTATTGTATAAGCTTAATTGGAGAGAAACAGTCACCGAGTTCACTCACCATTTTTACCTTGTGACTCAAACGTTGGTTGCCATAAAATGTCCTACTTTAGATGAAGCTATCACGGGGTCTTTTTTGGTGTTTATAGTAATTCCTAACATTCTACTTTATCTTAAAGCGGTGAAGTACTTGATGTATATCCTCCATATCAGAGAAGACATTTTGGAGATTTTGGCCAGTCTACTTAAACCCACTGGGCCCACTTGTTTTAATAATAATAATAATCAGCCCCAAGTGCTAGCGTTTACGCCCCCAAGTCGCCTACTCCCAAATTATCCTGCACTTTTTGCAAGAAAAAAACCCATATTGTAGACACTTGTTGCATCAACCAATATAGGTTGGCAAAAATCATTCAGTATAGGGCAGAAGGCTCCATATGCTGATGGCAATCAAGTGCCTCAGGACCCTTGAATTAGCTCTAATTCTATGCCCAGCACCTTGGGATGCTTTGTGTTAGCAGCGATTTCAGAAATCGATGTACCCCTTCCTATCCAAGAAAATCTTTGGGCAATTACAAGTCTGATATTGCAAAAAGTGCATTTTGGATTTATATAGAAATAATATCAGCCAAAAGAGCTTGGCCAAATCTTGGTGGAACCCTAAAATTGAGGCAATAAGAAACTTCCCCCACTCCTCGGCCAAATAGGCCTATGGTAAGTAGCAGGGTTATGCCAAATCATTAACAAAATCAGAGGAACTATTTTGGAGGTCCCTATATATCCTACAGCTAACTTAGTCAAATTACACCATGGAGACTGGCCCCTTTTAAAGGGTGGAGGGGGACCTGAAAGGTTTAATTATATCTCCGCCCAATGATTGGGTCAAATATATTAAAACTTACCTCACAGATTTATCTTACCTGCCATTACCCTCCTTCAGCTGTTCCATCAAAGCAAGGAAGTCTCAAGAGCTCCAATAGGTCAAATCACCATTATTCCTAATTTGGAAATTTCTAGCCCAATATGGACTTCAAGCCTTGACACACAATTAAATACCAGACATAGAGATATTAAAAGAAATTTGCTTTTTCTCCAATCAGAACTTAATTAAAGCTATATAAAAATCCAACTTTATAATACTATTAGTATTTTATTATTCTAATATAAGTGGTTTACATATCCCCTCAAAAATTTATTCCAGAAGTTAAAAATAATCTTTCTCCTGAAAAAAATATGGTTGTAATTCAGGTAAAAACGCACCAGCAAGCATACTAACAGACTGAATTCCAACAAATGGTGCTCACTACAGGGGGCCTGTGCACCTCAAAAAACCTATTAAAAATGGTGGTTGGCAGGAAAGGTGACCCACTTAACCTCCCCGCTTCATCTCAACCAAGGCTATCTGCTTTAAAGCAACAACTAGTCTGTGCTTTGTCTCACCTTAAAGGCTTGAGCAGAACTTTCTCAAGTCCCTTATGGGGACTCCCCTAGCATTCAAAAACCCTCTCTCCGAGACAAGTGTACACCTGGTAAGGGCAGTATTGCCTCCTTCCTGTACGTTTATGAATCAGTGATGGAAGGAGAGAATGACCAGAAAAAGAATCAGGTACATCCTCCCCTGCTTGAGTCATGTGGCTTAAGAGATAATGGTTCAACATGGTCAACCTTAGCACCTGAGAGGAGGTTATGCAAGCGCTTAATGAGGAATATGGCTTCACAAAGTTTATAAAGTCAAAAACAGGCCTTTATGTACCTCAGTCTGCAAGAGGGTGAGTCAATCACCTCTTTTATTGAGAGATTTTATAGTGAAGCTCGACCTCTGTTGTTTGCAAAAATTCTTTTAACGATGCTATTGCTGCTGTTTTAGCTGGATTGGCGTCTTATCTCTCTTTGGCGATACATATCTCTGCCATCAAGCGCTCCTTCCATGATATACGGGATATAAAAGAGGCTCTACTAGCAGTGGCTGACTTTTAGGAAGATGTTATGCCAGGAGCTCTGAGGTAAGAATCTACTAGAACCCCTCCAGCCTCTTCTATGGCTGTCTCCCTTTGGAAATCTTCTCCCGCAGAGCTGCCACAAAGAGATGCTTTTCCCCATGTGAAAATAAGCAGAGGATACTAGAAGTGACGGGGCAGAGCTCCCCTCCATCAACAGCTCCCAAAATTCAGCCGTTGAAGTTAGCTAACCATTTTGTCCTGCTCTCAACATTTGTCAGAGCGGCCTTCCAAAGTGCCTTAATCGTCTCATCCTGCCAAAGCATATCTCTATCCCAGCATCTCTGGCCACCTTAAGCTCAAAAACTGTAGCCTTGGGGCAGCCCAAACCCCTACATCAAAGGCTAAATGTAGAGCCATAAAAAAAGCGTATTGTCAAAAGTTACCCGGGTAATTGAGCGCCCAGGACCTCTCCTTCAATAAAGGAAGCCCTGACCTTACCTCCCAACTGATGAAATCTTTGACGTGCATTGATAATCCCTCTGATGACGAATATGAAGGGGTTTGTGAAGATGTCAGTCACCATGTCTTAGGAGCCCCAGGCGAAGTAGAAATACCTGACAGGTTAAACCCTGAGAGAGTGGATCTGGCTAAGATCCCCCGCTGAACTTATCTTTGTCAAGCGTTGAGGGGTTTTGAGGTTATTGATACTGCCAGTGACGCTGACAAGCTCATTGCCACATTGATTTGACCCACCCAATGTGTTCATACCCTGCAGTCTATTCAAGAGAAATACCCTGAGACTTCCAAAAGACTCATCTCTACTCTCCGTTTAAAGGAGGTCCTCGCTCTTTCCCCCAACTTGTTTGGAACCTTAACCAAAGTGGATGTCATTGTCAATGGAGTATGGGTTAGGGATATCCTTGGCACTGGTCCCCTCAGTAAATGTTGTCAACCATACTTATGAAGAAAATAAAGAAGGCCCCTGAACTTGACTACAATCAAGAATTTGGAACTGCAGGCCCAAAAAACACATGCGCCATCTGGGCGTACTCTTCTCTGCCCATTCAAATTTGGGAAACTTCTCCTCTCAGCCCCCGCAATGGCCTTGTCCAACAATACCTATGATCTACTCATTGGTACCCAGTTCATGCTCAAATTTGAAGGGGTTATTAATTGAAGCAGGACTATTTCTCCTTTATTAACTGTGAGGTCCCTCTAATTATGACCAATGAAGAGCTCAAAAAAGATTACGCTTAAACTGTTAAGTACACCTCCTCCGCCTTAGCCCTACATTACACCATGGAATAACGTCATAAAAAAATGTTGCCTCCATCAAAGGACGCCCTTGAGGGTATTCCTTTCTATGCTTCAGAAGAGGTCCTAATTAAAGTGGGTGAACAACGGGTAGTTGATACTAAGATTACCCTACAAAACCCCACAGCTTCTTATTGCACCTAACTAGCATTGATGGAGTTGGTTCTTTGGAGCCCAGAGTTTTGCCAGGCATTCTAGACCCTGCCACTAATGACCTATTAACCTTCTGCTAGTAAATCTCACCAAGAAGGATATGGTTATAAAAAAGCATCAGGAGATTGGAAGAGGCAAGGGGATTCCCCTTGAGGAAATAAAACAAGTAAACTGTATTAGTCTCTGGCGGATTTGAGCTTACCCGCTGACCAATTCTTATGTACCATGCCTTCTGTTCAAATCTCCGATGAATTAATCTCAGCTGAGCTGGATAAAGTCCTCACCCTGTTTAAGGCTATAGCGACATTTTCTCTACCTCTGAAACTGACTATGGGCACATGAAGGGTTGGACTCATACCATTGATGCGGGGGATGCTCACCCTATACACTTCAAACCCTATCATAGATCCAAAATCGATGAGCTACATATGCTGAAGGAGCTCAAACAGCTTCTGGACGCTGGGCTGTTGGCGCCTTCCTAAAGCCCTTGGTCATCCCCGCTCCTATTAATAAAAGAAGAAAAATGGAGGTCATCAGGTACTTATGGACTACCGCAAACTGAACAACCTCACCAAGAAGGACAGCTATCCTATCCCTGCATTGATGATGCTCTGGCCCAACTCTCTGGGTCTAAATTCTTCTACGTTATGGACTTTATTAGTCGCTATTAACAGATGGATCTTTCTCCACAGGATCAGAAGTGTGCCCTTATTTGCAGTGAGGGTTTTTTGTAACCCACTCAGCTACCTCAGGGGTTATGTAATGCACCTGATACTTTTCAGCGGGAAATGAATCACATTCTACAGAATTCAAGCTAAGCTGTGTAATTGTCTACTTTGATAACATCACCTTTTTCTCCATAAATATTCAACGAGCATCTCACGCATCTAAAGGAGTTGTTTCAACGCTTGCAGGCAGCCAACATAAAGTTGAAGCCCTTGAAATGTACTTTTTCCCAGAAAAAGCTGGGTTTCCTTGGCACTCCACTTCACAAGATGGGATAAGACCTTTAAAAGATAATGTTAAAGCAATATCTAAGATGACCGCGCCCAAAACCCTACATGACATTCAGGTATTCTTGGGCATGATGGGATATTACCATCAGTTCATTCCCAAGTTCTCCCAGCTCAGCGATCCCCTTGTCCGCCTCCTGTCTAAAACCCCCTTACATTGGGGTGCTGAAAAAAAGGCCGCGTTTGAGACCCTGAAGGCACTATTGCAAAAAAGGCCCATACCCGTCATCCTGACTATGACAAGCCTTTTATGTTATTCGCAGATGCCTCTGACTACGCTGTTGGAGCAATCTTGGCTCAGCTGGATGAAAATGGAGTTAATCATCATGTGCCTTATTTCAATAAGATGCTTTCAAAAGCTGAGCGCAACTACAGCGTCACTGAAACATAGTGCCTTGCCATCTTGCTTGCTGTCAAATACTATTGCCCTTTTTTATATGGGACTTCCTTTAAAGTAATTACTGACCACGCATCCTTAAGTGGTTACAAAATATGAAGGACCCCATGTGTCGGTTGGTTCACTGGGCTCTAAAGCTCCAGCACTATGATATGACCATTAAGCATAGAGCTGGAACGCGTCATATGAACGTTGATCAGTTGACACAGCTGCCTGTCTTACATATTGACAATAGCGAAGCAGAGAGGTAATAACCTCCTTATGAATCTGGAGGCGTGGGCTGATGAAGATGATTTAGTACAAAAGATGTTAGCACGGCACTTCTACAACACCAATGTGGAAAGAAGGAAGTTATACAAGAAATTAGGAGAAAACTGGTTGCCCTATCTCCAGTCATTTGAGCGATTACCTGTGATTATAAATTCTGACACTATCATAGGCCATGGCGGAGTCTGAAAACCCTATGAGTGGTTAAAGAGAGGTATTATTGGGAGGGAATCATGGAGACTATAATTGAGGTCCTGGATGCTTGTCTGAAATGCAAAAAAAATCCAGCTTCAAGACCCATTTTCAGTACCAACCTACGACACCCCAACAGCCCTTCCACATCATAAGTTTGGATGTGGTAGGTTCACTCCCTTAGACTAAAGGGGCAATCAATATATATTTGTTGGAATAGATCATTTCACTAAATGGTTTGAAACAGTGGCTCTCCCCGCTCAGACTGCTTAAGCCACGGCTACTTTCTTGCATTAATACTTCTTCACATGGCATGGTTGCCCTCAGGTTTTCCTTTGTGACAATGGAAAAAACTTTAATTCCAGAGTAGTAAAGCTTCTTACACATCCATGGGACACAACTTTTCTCAGCCCCCTATAATCCATCTACCAATGGTGCTGTAGAAAGAGCCAATGGTACCCTGGTCTCTATACTTCAGAAAATGTCCAGTTCAGATCCTCTCCACTGAACCTCTACTTACCCAGTGCGCTCATGGCCTATCAAATTAGTTACCATCATATCCTTTAATTGTCCCTTTCCGTGTGTTATATGGGCGATAACCTGGGGTACCAGCTTTATTGGCCAAAGATGTCTTCTCTGCTAGGACTGATCCTGAACAAGCCGTGAAAAAGTTGGCCCAACACATCATCTAATTACAATCAGAGGCCATGAATAATTAGCAAAGACTGTTGCCAAAGAAGGCCAAGCCATGAATGAGCTCAGGTCCCCTCTTCCTTCATTCCAAGTATCTGACTTGGTACTATATTACCACAACTGAATCACTCCAAGAAGTGAAAAGCTCAGCTATATCTGGGAAGGGCAAATTTTGGTCATATATAAGCGAGTGGATGATTATACTATCAAAATCCTCGCTTCTGGACTCACCATCAACTGAGTTCATGGTCGCTTCCTTCAGTCCTATTCTCCACCCAACATTCTTGAGGGGATTGATGTCAGACACTTGCCTTACAGGCTTAAGAATAAGAAGGTGTTGGGTAACAATCAACCAAAAAATAGAAAATGTCAGACATTTACAAGTCCATGATAATGAGGAGATTGATTTTAATAAGAACAATTATATTGTCCAAAAGACCCTGGCTGATTTTCAGTAGAACCCCTTAAATCGGGGAAACACTAATATGAATACTAGAAGGGCACTTAGCATGAAGTCAGACAGTCAGATTTGCCCTGATTATGCAAAGGAACCTGGGGAGTCCATAGGTGGTTCTCCCCCTGCCATGGTCAATTCCTTTCAAACACCTAAGTGTGGACTACCCCCTTTTATAGGAGTGGTGGAGGTCCCCCAAGGTAAAATAAATTTAGATAATGGGGATTGGCTGAAATTAATTAAATTGTTACCCTATGGGTACACCTGGCCAAAAATTAACACCCCGTCTGTTGTTCAGCCAAAGTGAAGCGAGTTTTCTGAACTTTGGTAGGCTGAATTCACATATTTCCTTATTTGGAATGTAACAAACCATCCAAACTTATCATTGAATTCTCTTTGACTTTTAATACAGGTTAAATACTGACCAATCAGATATTGAGAGGGTTCATTTTTCTTTACCCCCTGCAACGCTATTAAAACTACTAAAAACTTGAATTTCTAGGTATAATTACTTACTTTCCTTTATTATGATTAGTGGTTTATTTCCCCTATTTGTTGGATTTTTAGGCGCTAAACGCACCAGCAAGTTTGAAACCCCTAAAATCCAATACTGGAATTTTGGTTATCTCAGGATACTTATATTTAACGTTACAAGGTAACGTATTATTAAAATATTTGATTTAGAAATAAAAAAGTAGTCGTCATAACTGGCTTTATAATCAATTTCAGGTCTCAATGACTTAATGAGGTGTTCCTCTTCTTGCACTGTGGTACCATCATCACTTTCTGACATCCAAGCTATTTGGAACTTCAAGCTCATAAGGTGCTCTAAAATTTAGTATCAAAAATTCTTCAACCCAAAAGATCTTTATTAAAGGTGTTATAATGACGATTAGGTGTGCAATTGAAGTAAAATGACCATGAGGTACTTATGGATTTTGTTATAGGGGTACTTGCCCTTAAGCTGACAGGGCTTTTACCTGATCTTCCTGATAGGACACCTTCTTATGGCAGTCAGTCTCAAGATGTACAGGCTTGTATCAATAAGTGCATATGAGTTTTTCATTATCTTATAATTGTGTTCTATAATTGAACTAATTAGATTTTGATTGGGCTCCTTAGGTGCTTTATGGTTTGTGAAAGTCGGCAACATCCAACAGAGCCTCTTTGATGTTATGAACATTCTGAAAATAACGCTTTACAGAGGAGAAAATATTATCTAATGACAGAAGTTGAGCTATATTTTTAGCTTCAGCAGCAGCATAGTCAAAAAAGAAGAATTTTTATAGATTTAAAAAGTTTAAGTCATGGTGTAGAATTATTTACCAAGAATGGCAACTGATTATCTTTTCTTCAAGCAGATACACATGAATGCTTGCTTTTAGATACTCAAGCTTTACCTTGAACTAAAGTTAAATAAAAACTTATCTACTTCTGCCTAGATGAAAAGTTGTTCATGTGGGGGCCATAATCTCTTTAACTATCATACTCAAGCAAGAGAGGATATGCTTTGCCTTTTTGATTATTTGTTGCTCCTTCCATGGCTGATTTTAATTAAATACAAAAAAAAGATTCTATTTTTACCAGATGTAAACATGACCTTAGATGTTGGCATAAACAAGATAGGTTAAATTTATTGAGGGCATGTATAGCAGGGTAGCACTTATAGTGTTCTTGGAGTCTATGACTAACTAGTCAGGGGTGTGAGCTACTCAAAAGATCTGCTCTTGTTTAGACTCTAATCATGAATCATTCTCTTTAGAGGAGAATTAGGGATAGTATCACAAAGAGATAGTCTTAATACAAGTGCAACCTTGGCAGTTTCAAGGTATAGTGCACAACATCTAAGTTTCTTAATTTTGAAGCAAAGTGAATTAGTTTGATCCTAAATGTGACTACAAGTCTCAATTCCTTTTAGCACTTTTAGAAGTTTTTCTTTGAGCTTGTTGCATCTAAAGTCATTGTGAGGTTTTGATATTTGGACTTTAGAAAAGCCTTGATAAATATTGAAATTGCCTTCAACCTAGCCTAACTTTTTGTAAAATCTTTTAGTAATAATACTTTTAGTATTTTTAGAAAAATTAGAAATTTTATACAAATAAGAACTAACAAGAAAAGATTATGGTATTTTCTATATTATGTTTTTATCTTTATTCCTTTTTCATTTGTTTATTTAGACTTTTTAATGTTAAAGGGACGCAATGAGATTCCTGTAGAGGTTTAGCCCTAGGCTCCTCGATTTTAAATAAGTCATAATTGAATTGTTTTTGGGTGTGAATATTTCTGATTTACATCAAAATGAGTGGCGGAAGCTTGATACAATATTTCACAGTATTTTGGGCTTTGTGCTTTGCAAGTTCCTTAATACCTTATCAAATAAAGTTCTGGTCTTGGTGGGGGATTTAACTTGCATTGTATGAAATAGCTTTATAGCTTACTACACATATCAGACTAAAACGTAATAAATGGTGATAACTTGGTTTGTAAGCTGGATAATAAACTTTTTTGTTATCAAAACCTGAATCATAAATCTCCTATATGTCTTGGAACCAGGTAATAGAAATAGTCATACGCTTGTCTATATGCTTCTTGGGTTATTATGTGACGTTGGAGCTCTTCTTGTTGAACTAGCAAGTGAACCTTATGATACAAGGCAGGGTGTTCAAACCTTTATACATATGCCACCGCACATATGTAAGCTGATAATAGGTTTTAAAGAGACTTCTTATTAAATAAAAGAATCAGATGATCATTAGTAGAGAAGCCTCACCTTTGGGATTAAAGTCCCTTAGTTAGAAATATGTGGTTAGGTCTCTGGTAACTTCTGGAAGAAGCAAGTGATCATTTTAGATTCTGGTATTGCACCAAGACTGAATTGTTCTCCATCAAATGTGCTATAAAAATGACTTTTTCGTCCTGTCTTTTTGTGTCAGGTGAGTGTCTATAACTCTCCAGTTCCCAGCGTGGTGGTGCACGGAGTACTGGGCCATCGCAAGGGAACTAATAATCAGTATTAGAATGAAGATAGAACTGCAGAGGGAGTTTGAGCTAAAGTGATATAGGGCGTGGGTGTTTAGCACTGTACTTGTAATTAGTAATTGAGCAAACACCAAACTTGGCTGTGCCCAAAAGAGCCGTTCATAACCAAGATTTGAACAGATCTTTAGTGCACATGTGCCCTGAATTGGAGGGAACCTAGGTGTAAGTCCAGGGGAATGTCCCCTGTATGTCAATTGGGCCCTCTTCCCGATTCCAAGTAAAAAGGCTCTGAAGAGGGTGGCTGTACCCCTCATCACCCAGGGTGACCTCACCCACATGGTGGATGAGAGATGGGTAACAGCACTCCTTCTTTGGATCCCTCCCCAGGTGCCCACATTCACCTCTCCCAAACTTGTATGTCTGATCAGGAAATTTGCGCTGAAATCGCCAAAATGAAGTCAATCAGTCCAAAAATGAGTGGAAACAAGCCTAATGATCAGAATCCACATAGTTAAAAATGAATGAAGAATGATTCATTGGCCAGAATCTCTGACAGGTTTGATTCAGCCAACACCATGACCGTCAAAATTAACACCCTCCCAAAATCATTAGGGATGATCCCCAACATGCAGGTATCAGCATTGGACACCATCAACAATAGTTCAAAGCTCTCATCCAGAAAATTGGGCGTTGTGGCTGATGCAACACTTTTGACCAAATGAATGGCCCAGAAACCGAGCATGGGTAGGTTGGGCATCCTGAACCCGTTCCCAACCAATTGGGACCGCCCCTACGTGGGGTGGCCTTGGGGGATTCCTGTTGCTCATCAGCCAGATGCTGTCGCGCTAACTGCCAGAAATGCAGTCAAGCCTCAGTTCAGGCGTTTGAGGTTGAACTGACAGTGACTCTGCATGCTGCAAAGTCCTTTGATGTCAGTTACCAGTGAGATTATCTGTCCTATTCCCAAATAATTTGCCAGTTAGGTTGAACTTGAGGGACCTGATCCCAGCTTGTTTCCCCATCAATTAACCACTATTTAATCAGTTGCATCGCACTGAAAAAATTGTTGATCAATTTTTTCCCATAAGTTTTCCATTAAAGAACCCTCCCCAAAATTTTGTTTTTTTATGTTGGAAAGTAAACTGCCTTTTCCGCTGACACCCACACACCCCTTGTGGTTAATGGCCATAGTCATCTGGTATTTTATTAAGTGCCTGTATGATATTCTGGCTCATCGACAGTTAGTGGTGAAACTCCTTTCCAGTTTCATATCTGTCATACCAGCAGCAGTGCCTTTAACATTCTGGTTTGCCATCCGGGTGCTCCAGCATCTGGGCTGGCAGGCTGGTCTAATTCTTGCTTGCTGTTTGTCTGACATAATTGACCAACCATTATTTCTAACCATTTCCGCCTTTCTCATAGATATTGGCGTAGCAATGGCCCCTCCTTTTCAACTGAACCAGGTTGTGAAGAAGATTTTCCCTGTCCATAATAGCCCAGTTCCACTCAAAACTTCAAATCCACACCCCATAGTTGCTGCGGCTATTTTGCCCATGTCAGTAGGATCTGACATTCTGGATTGCAATGAGTTTACTCCCCCTATGAGCCTAGTGAGTTCCCCTGACCCCATTACCATCTCTTTGGTATTACTGGATTCATCCACAATTACCAATAAAGAGAACTTTGCTTACTTCTTATTACCCATGAAGATTAGTGTTGGGTCCCATCATGTCTCCTTTGAGTCCCTGGTGGACACCTGAGCCGCGGGCAATTTTATGAGTGTTGAACTGGCCCAGAAATTGGAACTTGACCTGGATGCAGGCCCTTTGGTGATGGTTGTGTCATCAGCCTCCCAAACCTCATATCTGGTTTGCCGACCAGTCACATTTTCAATATACCAGTTCAGCTTCTACAATCATTTTTTTGCTATGCCAAACTTGGTGTTTCCAGTGATCTTAGGAGTGGGATGGTGGCGTTGGCAACATGTCAAGATCCACCTGGCATCGATGAATCTCCCCCTCAGGTTGGGACCATCTAGCACTAAAAAAAGATCCACCTGGAGTCTAACATGCTGTTGTTTGTTAATGATCAACTGGAGGGTGAATTTCCCCTGATTTAAAGACTTAAGAAAACTCAAGGTTGTAGTTCTATCACTTCCCTCATCTCTCCTGCGGGCATACCATCCAATTTTTCATAAAGTTTAATATGCTATCAAAGCATTTTTGATTCCAGAAAGGCGGATCATCTGCCTCCTCACACTAGACTCAACTGTGGATTTTGTATGATGGTAGAGTTGGTGAATTTCAACTGCCCGTTGTATCCCCACACAGAAGAGGAGGAGGCTGCGCTCAACACTTGGTTAGACGATATGCTTAAAAAAGGGTGGTTGTTAAAGGAGACATCGACAGTTGTATCTCCCATCATCTTTGCTAAAAAAGCTGATGGTTCCCTCCATCCCTGCGTGGACTATGGACACTTAAATTAATTCATGATTTCCGATCCCAATCCCCTGCCTTTAGAGCATATGATAAGCTAAGCAATCGCCAAATCTCAGGTGTTCTCCAAGCTGGATCTCGTCAACTATTTTAACCAGATTTGGGTAATGAAAGGGCAAGAATGGTTAACAGCGATCCAGACAAAGCGAGGCATTTTCCAATTCTGCATAATGCCCTTTGGGCTGAAGAATGCTCCCGCTACATTTTAACATATGATCAACAATGTACTGGGTGACCTCCAGTTTACTTGCATGGTCGCATATATCAATGAAATTCTGGTTCACTCCCCAACTCCCAAACAACATGCTATTGACCTGGAATTGGTCGTGGCCGCCTTGCATAAGGCAGGCTTGTTCATTAAGCCTTCCAGATGTGAGTTCTATAAGGAGGAAGTTACCTTTCTTAGGAACCTCGTCCTTAAAGATGGTTATGTGATTCCTCCCAATAAGTTGGATGCTATCTGAGAATAATAACCCCAACAACCCAGAAACAATTACAGAGTTTCTTGGAAACCATCATTTCCTTAAAAAAATTTCCCCCGCACTTTCCCAGCTTGCTGCCCCAATCAACCACCTTAAAGGAAAGAATGTACCATTTTGCTGGACGCCTGAACGCCAACAGGCGCTTAAATCAATCAAAGAGGTGTTTTTATCCCCTCCCATTTTGAACCATGCGGATCCTGCCAAGCTGTATATCATTGCATGTGATGCCTCCTTGGTAGCAGTGGGAGCAGTGTTGCTCCAAGAGCACGATGGCTTGGAACATCTGGTCGCATATTTTTCCCAAAAGTTTACCTTTACAAAGCAGCCTTGTGCTATCTACAACAAGGAGTTGGCAGCTATAGCATGGGCATTAACTCATTGAAAGTACTTGTTACAGGGTGCTCACCTTGAGTTAACAGTCCACACGGATCACTGGGCTCTCTTGTATTTTTGTAAACCCCAGAAATTGGCACACAAGCAAGCATGAACCTATCAGGACTTGTGCAGTTTCAATTTCAAATTTGAATTCATAAAAGGTGCGCTTAACATACTTTATGATTTCTTCAGCCAAAACCCCACCCACTGTCCCATGGTTTGGAAAAAG
>JAKSZP010014084.1:0-18920 GCA_022478985.1 Massospora cicadina | reverse complement strand
GAATCTGGAGCAATAGTATTACCCTAATTAGTGGGGTTCCACTGAGAATTGACCTAAGCTTTTTGTCTGATCTTATTGATATCATAACACAAATCACTCTTAATTTAATATCAGACTTGTAATTGTCTGACATCACCCCCTTCAATCGTTAATGAGAATAAAGCCGCAAGAATTGGCCTTTAACTCAGTTATTAGTAACTCTGGTAGCAAGGATTTGATGGAGTACACCTCACCTTGCTTATAAGTAACCACAAAAGGGCCTTCCAAGGTTGACCCGAGCTAATCCCTTTGAGGTATGATACGGTTGTGATAGTAGAGTACCAATTCTGACCCTTGAAAGGAAGGTAGAGGGGGCCGGAGCACATTATTAGCTTGTCCCTCTTTTGTGACTGTTTTGTCCAGATTAGTCATGGCTTCTGATTGTAAATGGATGATGTTCTGCACCAACCACTTCATGGCTTGCTCAGGGTCAGTCCTATCCAAGACTATATCTTTTGCTTATAATGTCAGCACTCCAGGTTCCCGTCCATACAGCACATGGAAAGGAGACATTTTGAGGATTCGGTGATAACTAATATGGTAGGCCATGAAGTGCACTTGGTAAGTACATATCCAGTGAAGGGGGTCTGAAGTGTCCACTTTTTGTAATATAGAGACCAGGGTTCCATTTTCTCATGCCATGATACCATTAGTTGAGGGATTTTAGGGGGCAAAAAAGAGCTGTTGCAAGCCCATGGAGGTAGCAAGGATCTTCATCACTCTAAAGGTAAATTTTTCTCCATTATCATAGAGAAGAACCTGGGGGCAACCATGTTGAGTGTAATATACTGATGGAGTAAAGTGACCATGGCCTTGGCAGTTTGAGCAGGAAGGGCCACAGCTTCAACTCATTTAGTAAAATGGACTATGCCAATTCAGAATATATTGATATCACTCAATATTCTGTGGTAGAGGTCCAACCACCTCTAAACTTATGGTGTGGAAGGGTTGTTGAGGGGCAGTAGGTTGGTATTAATACCGGGTCTTTAAGCTGGATTACTTTTTGCAGTTCATACAGAAGTCCAAGACCTCAGTTATGGTCTCCATGATTTTCCAGTAATAGTGCTCTTTAACCCACTAATAAATTTTCCATACTCCGCTATGCCTAAAATAGAATGGGACTCCAAAATGACAAGTACTCACTCTAATGGCCGGAGATAGGGAAACCAGTTCACCCCTATTTTCTTGTACAACTTTCCAACTTAGTAATGTGGGAGTGCCGAGCTATCATTTTTTGCACAGGTTCATCCTCACCCCCCATGCATTGGAAATCATCAAGAGGTCATGTAACCTACTAGCTTCACTATTATCTAAATGAAGGGCAGGCAGCCGCTTCAACCCATCAACGGTCATATGGCTAGTTCCTGCCTGATGCTCAATTTCCATGTCATAATGCTGGAGCTTCAAAGCCCAGCGAGCCAACAGTTCTGCGGGGTCCTTCAAATTCTGCAACCACTTTAAGGATTAATGGTTGGTAACCACTCATAAGGAAGCCCTAAATAAGAAGGGGTGGTAGTGTTTCACAGCAAGCAGGACTGCAAGACACTCCTTCTTAGTGATGTTGTAGTTGCGTTCAGCTTTGAGAGCGTTTTGCTTAAGTAGGACACAGGGTGATCGACCCCATTCTTATCCAATTGAGCCAAAATAGCTCCAACGGCGTAATCAGAGGCATCCATGAACAGCATAAAGGGCTTGCCATAGTAAGGGTGGCGGAGAATCAGCTGTTGTATTAATAACTCCTTTAGGGCCTCAAACGCGGCTTTTAGTTCCGCACCCCATTGAAATGGAGTGTTATTAGCCAAGAGACGGAAGAGGGGCTCACTGAGCTGGACGAAATTGGGGATGAATTGATGGTAATACCCCATCATGCCCAAGAATACCTTAATGTCACGGAGATTTTGGGCGCCAGCATCTTAGATATAGCTGCTACCTTATCTTGTAAGGGTTGAATCACATCTTGCGAGAAGGCATGTCCAAGGAAATCCAGTTTTCTTTCTGGAAAAACATAAATTTGGATGCCCTGATTTAATGTTAGAAGCCCGCAGGCGTTGGAAAACTTTTTTTAAAGTGAGTAAGATGATCATTAAAGGTCTTGATAAACTGTGATATCAACAAAATAGACGATGACGCAGCTTAATTTTAGATCCTGCAAGTTATGATCCATTACTCCCTGGAAAGTGGTGGGCACGTTGCACAACCCTTGTGGTAGTTGGGTAGGTTGAAAGAGAAACTCACTGCAGATAAGGGCGCATTTATCCTGATCTTGGGGAGAAATGTATATTTGCCAATAACTGGAAGCCAGGTCCAGGGCATAAAAGTAGTTGGAGCCAGAGAATTGGGCCTGGGCGTCACCAATTCGGGGGATAGGATAGCTATTCTTCTTTGTGAGGTTGTTTTTATTTATTGCGAGGAAGGCCGACCATGGGACAGACTCTTCTGAATTTGACCCAAAAGAAACAAAACTTAGTAACAGGGAAGGCACTCTAGAGAAGCGATGCTCTCTTGTTGCCAGCGGGAACGCCACTATGGGGAGGAGGAGGGAACGTGTGAGGGGGCCGTAGCCACAATTGAACATGTGTGGAGGAAAGGGTCTGATTTGGTGAACCAAACTGGGAACCAGGAGGAGACCAGCTGTTGGCGACATAATGGGAGGTATCCAAATATCCACGCCTAAAAGTGGTCCACCAAATGAGACCAGAATCTGTGGACAGCTTCTGGGAGGGTGGGGGTAGAGCCTGCGATGGCATCCAAGACAATCGTGTGGATAGTCCACATAGCGATTACAACCACCAGAGCACGGAGGGAGGGTGGAAGGGGGAGGCCATTGATAAAGCAAACATATCTCTTGACAGACTGAAGGGATGTGTCTGATCCTGGCCAAGCAGACGTTGAACTTCGCGCCATATCACTCTAGAGGTAGGACACTTCTCCATGCGGTGGAAAAGCGTTCCATACTGGCCACACATGATGCAGGATGAGTGTAAAGCGTTAGAGCGCTCAGCCATATGGTACACCCCCCTCAGGCAGCGCCACACATGGGAACGGATTTGAGGCTGCAACAGAGGATGGTGTGCATAATTCCGAATAGTCTTCTGAGTTTCAATGGAGTAAGGGATGTCCATCATGTCCATGTAGTCTACCCTGGATAGGACATGGTGCCGTGTGGGGATCACGCCATCTTGGATGGGTAGCCCCTGTACCTCTTGTGTGAACTGAGGAAAGGGGCAGCCTCTCTGGGCTGTGTGTCTGCTAATATGAATTCTCCACTAAGCGCTCCACATGGAGAGGAGGATTCGTTTGTAGTGGGTTTTAGTCCCGTGAGGACCTGTGGCCGATGGGTGTGAAGCCAGGTATTTCATCAAGGAGTGAGGGTTCAATGGATTGTTAAGGCCCAAGGCGCGGGAGAAGTTGGAGTGGGCCGCGCGGGACCAGTGTTGGGAGGGGAGCGTAGGGGCAGTGACGGCCGCCATCCAGGTGCCCACGATCTTGGAAGCATGGGCTTTGAAGTCAAGCAGGCCCATGCCACCATGATGATGAGGGTCAAACATGACCTCTAGCCGTACTGGTGGTGGGCGGCCTGACCAAAGCCATCCTTGAAGAAGTGCATACAAGGATTTGAAAAAGCCTGGGGAGAAGAGGATGGCGTGGGCTCCAAACCAGACTTTGGAGAGGAGCATAGAGTTGGCTAAAACAACCCTGCCAGTAAGGGAAGTAGGGTGGGCTCTGAGGGAGGCGATGTGCTTCGTCACGTTGTCTAGAATACGACTTTCCATTACTGCTGATGCGTACCTACCTGCCTCCACCCACACGCCCAGATGGCGGACAAGCCCTATGGTAGGGCGTGGCACAAAGGGGAGCACTAGTGGGGCGGTGTGGGGTGAGCTGGGAGGGCGAGCACATGTGCGAGCAGATGGGCCAGGCTGGGCACTGGTCGCTGGGGCCCAGCAGTTTTGATACTGACAAAGGAGGATGATTTTGGTTTTGGAAGCGTTAAGTGCAGCATTACTTACCCAGGAATACTCCTGGATGAGAGCTTCAAGCGCGCGTGCATCTTTATTATTAGACACCCCAACCACACAGTCATCTTCAAATGCCATTATCTTGATTGGGGCTTGGCCTGGTACATGGACCCCAGTGATTTGGGCATTCACGTTTTGAAGTAGTGGGTCAAGGCTGAAGTTGTATAAGAGTGGGCTAAGGGGGTCCCCTTGTTGTAAGCCCCTTTGAGGGCGGACTACTTCCGTTAGGAAGCCAGGGCCATGAACTGCCATTGTTGCAGATTCTGTGAGCACCATTACCCAGTTGATGAAGCGAGGGGGTAGGCGGAATTGATGAAGGCAGGCCCTGAGGTATTCCCAGTTTACTCTATCATAGGCCTTTTGTTGGTCCAAGAATACAAGTGCCCCAGAGGCTGTGGACTGGCATGCGTTAGCCACATAGTGCACGTTGTCCCAAATCGACCTTCTGGGTAATGAAACTGAATTGTTCCTGGGAGATGGTGGCAGATGCTACAATCCCTAAACGGTTAGCCATGATTTTAGTTAAAATTTTTGTATCCGTGTTAGTTAAAGAAATGGGGCGCCAGTTGGCTAAGTCTAGCTTATCCTCTTTCTTGAAGAGTGTGACAGTGAAGGCCTCTTGTCCTCCTGGTAGGAGGCGCGTTTCCAGAAGACTCTGGTTAAGTGAGGAAAGCAGCAGTGGGGATATATATTTGAAGTACTTTTTATAGAATTCATATGGAATGCCATCTGGGCCTGGGCATTTCCAATTTGGTGCACCGCGGATGGTTGTCCATAGTTCATTCAGAGTAATCAAATTCACTATTTCTGGGTATTGGGAAATGGTGTGGATGTGGGTTCAGTTGAAAAATTCCACCACTTCGGCCAGCTGAATTGTATCAAATTGGTTTAACTCGGAGTATACTTATGTATTTCAATTGCCACTTTGGCTGGTGTATCTGCGACGGAATCATCCGATATTTGCACCTGTGTGCAGGCTATGCTCTGGTGTTGTGCGAAGAATTTTTTTTAAATATGTGGTGCACTTGTCACCCTCTGTAATGCGTTTGGCCCTGTACTGAACAGAAACCCGATGTTTTTGTTGCTTTTCAAGCGCGTTGAGGTGGGCGGCTGCTTCCGCCCAATTCTGGCCCCATGCAGGGCTGTAGCCTGTAGCTGGGATGTTGGACTCCAGGTGTGCCAACTCTGCCAGAGCGCGCGAAATGATGGCCAATGTGGCTCATGAGCATCGGGAGGAGAGGTGGCGAGAGTGGCGGATGGTATCCTCTTTGAAGGCTGATAATGTGGAGATGGGGTTCGCGCAAAACAGTGTAACAAACTCTTTTGCCAAAGTTGCTGATTCCACCCAAGTAGAAAATCCTGGTGATGCAAGTTCAGGAGGGCGGAGTTTGCACTAATGTAGGGCCTTAGCCACTGTGACAGGTAGGTGGTAGGTTATTGAGACCAGCTGGTGGTCAAAGAATTCAATTTTTGTTGTTTGGAAGTGGGAAATGTGAGGTTGGAATTTCGCCGGTGTGAGGATAAGGTCAATGCGGGTCATGGACCTTAATTGGCTGTTGTGGACGTGGGGGCGCGTCATGTTTTTGAGCAGCAGGGATTGCTGCGGCAGCGCATCTATTAACCCAAGGGTGGCCTTTAGAACGCGAAGTTCTACGTGACCCTGAGGGGCATGAGAGGAGGAAGGCCAACGGTCCGTGGGTGTGTTTAGCTAACAGTTCATGTCACCAACTATGAAAGGGTCTGGGGGTAATGGGAGGGATTTGACCGATGAGAAAAATTCCTGACGCTCTCATGAACAGGTTGGGGCATAGATGTTGACAATAGCATGTGTCACGTTGGCCCATGAGAAAGTGACAATGAGGACTCAGCCATTGAGGAAGGATTCTGACGATAAAAATTTGAAAAAAATTGTTTTTCTGAACTAGCACCCCATAGTGCTCTGACCAAAAGGATAGGGAAGGGAGGAGCATGGTTTTCCAAGAATCCTTGGAACCTCGCGGACAGTGGGACTCCTGGATGGCCAGGATATCCATGGGTAACTTTTTTTAAAAAACTCAGTTTCCTAGCCTGGGACGGTGAGGCCTTGAGTCTGGCGATATTCAACGTCCCTAAATTGAAGGTTTCCCCCATTGCACCTTAGGTGCGAGGGGGTGGGCACCCAGGCCCACTAGCCTCCTCTAGATCCCCATGGGCCTTCATGGCAGTGCAGGTGTTTGCAGCAATACTATCAGTAGCTTTGTTAATTTTAGCAGAAAGGTTTGCGTTGGCTTTTGCCTTTGCTTTTTGTTTCCCCGACGTCAAACAAATTTTTTGCGGTGCAGATGAGTTTGGTGCACCAACGTTCAGGTTGAAAAAAAATTCAGGTAGGTTGGACCCCAAGTCGGTTTCAACTGGAGCTTGGTTGCAAAGATTGGGTGAGATTGAGTCACCCATAGGATCCTCAGATTGGGTGCCCAATAATAATGGGCTTCCCAATCTGATTGGTAGAGGGATTCCCAAGTTGCTTCCGCCGTGAAGGTTTCAATGTCCTCCTGGTGTTGAGAGTGTGGGATAGCGGTGGTGACTTTAGCCGCTTCCTTGACCGCGGCCCTGCGGGCCTGCTTGGCCTTCTTCCGCTCTTGTGGGGAGATAGGTTTTACCAGTAGGTAGCAGCCTTGTGCTCCCCATGGGAAAGCCTCTTTGGTGCTTGTGGTTGGTTCATAGTGTGTCTCTCCGCCGGCCATGGCCGCCAAGGGGTGCTCTTGGAATGTGATGCCCTCCTTGGTGGGGCATGCATGTGCCTTATGGCTGAACACGTCGCAGTGGGTGCAGATGGGGGGTGCACTGTCCACGGTTACCTGGAAAGGGTGGGTGGTATGCCCTTCAATATTGATATATGTGGAGTGTGGGATCTGGGTTAGGTCCTTCATGATCTCCTTGGTTGGGGTCAGAACTGTGATGGCTTTGCCAGTGCACAGGTGTAGCATCAGCGTAAAGCGTTGAATCTTGAAAGATTGTTATCGCCGTATATGGTGAGACCATCTTTCAAGTGCTGCTCCAAAATGGCACGTTTTACAGTAGTAGACAAAAAGTCAAATGTGAGGAAAATTTGGTTGGATTTTGTCCATCTGTTGCATTTGATTTCGATGACCCATTGCCCTTTGAGGGAGGTCGATCACTATGCGCACTGCAGCAGCTTCATCTGCTGCCTCCTTGTTTTCAAAACTGAGGTCCAGCCAACTGTGTGACATGGAGTGAGGTGCGACATACACCGCGGTCGGGAAAAAAGTGCACATCCCCACAAAATTTTTCCCATAAAGCTGTTTGTTAGACGTCCAGAAACACACGGAATCCATATTCCACCAATGAGAGTGGTTGGGAGTGCGGTGTGTTGATGTACTGGTTGCATCGCGCTTGCCAAGAGAGGATTTCTGGGGAAATAGTGACCGCCAGTTTTTTATTTTTTTCTATGCCACTGGTTTCTCCGGGACGTTTTTGAATGTTTGAGGCCGCGGGCCTACCACCTGCTCCTCTTACCTTACTTGCCCAACTGCTCCCTGACATAGGCGCAGACTAATCTCCTCTGTGAGATTCTCAAACTAGAATCAGACTTGAATTGAATAAGTTACAAAAGTGATTACAATGGAGAGAAAAGTATTTTGTGAGGTTGTTCAATTTGCAATAACCATAACTAATTATTGGCTTTATTTTCTTTTTTATAAGGAAAAGAGGGGACGACCAAGGGCTTTGAAAAGGCACCAGCAGCCCCAAATCCAGAAACTGTTTCAGCTCCGTTCTCATTTGGAGCTCCTCAACCTTAGATTTCCAATAAGGCTGGATTGAATAGGCTGAGCATCACTAACATCAATGATATGAGTCCAACCCTCATATGTTCATAATCAGCATCAGATTTGGACAAGATTTCGATATAAGACTCCAATAAAGAATGAACTTTAATAAGCTTGTCAATGGTTAGATCCTCAGAAATTTGAATGTGGGGCAGAGTGCATATCGATTGATCTGTAGGTAATCCCATATCCAATATAGACCCAATATAATGGACTTGTTGGATGTCCCCAATTGGAAACAGCAGGGCTTTTCCAACCTCCTGTTGCTTCTTTATGACCATGTCCTTGTTAGTAAGATTCCTAGCATAAGATTGAGGAACCGCTGGTAGGCAGGATCCAGGATACCCAGAAACACCAGAGGTTCCAAAGGACTTATCTCATCAATGCTTTTTAAGTGCAGTAGGCAGTTGCGAAGGATTTGCATAGTAATATTGGTGTCTATCACCTTTTGTTCACCAGATTTTACTACTAAATCCTCTGACGCATACAATGGAAGGCCCTCTAAATCATCCACGGAGTCAGGCAGCTTTTTTGCGTTTCTGCCCAACGTGATATAAGTAAAGGTAAGGGCGGAAGAAGGATAATCAACTACGCATGTGTATTATTTCTTTAGTAATCATTGGTAACGACTAGTGTAACAGCTTAGTTTAGAAGGGAGAGAAATACCTGTTTCATATTGATAATTCTAACATACTCAATAATGAATTGCATGCCAATGAGCAAGTCGTATATATTAATTTCAAATGCCACAGTGGGGGCATACATGAGGAGCTTCCCATAAAGTATGGGTAGAGAAGAGTAGGCTCCAATAGCTCGCATGTTGTTGGGCCCCACAGTTCCAAACTCATGGAGACTGTCCAGGTCAGGCACCAACTTAATTTTATTGATAATCTTTGAAGAGACTACGTTCACTGGGGCACCCATATAAAAGGATGTGTAGAACTCTCACTTTATTTATGACAACCTCTATCTTAGTTATCGTTCTACCAAAAGTAGGGGATAGGGCGAGAACCTCCTTCAAATAGAGAGTGGAGGCAAGGCGTTGAGCCATCGCACAATATTTATATTTAATAAATTGGAGGGTATGAACCTGCTTTGTAGATCGGATCACTGTATCAATAATCTGGTCAGCATCACTGACAGTATCAATCACCTCTGAAAACCGCAACAACTGTTGGAGATAGGTTTGTCAGGGTATTATGGATATCTATATTCTTTCTGGCCTCAACTTTTCCTGTATCTGCACTTCCATTGGGGCTCCCAAGACATAATAGCCCGCTTCTTCACTACCCCTTCTGACTCGTCATCAGAGGAATTGTCAATGCATCACAACGAGTTGCTAAAAAGGGACTGAGAAACCGGCTTGTTATCCTCACAGGGGTGGGCCTTTTGGCGCTCATTTACCCTTTTGGCTTTTGGAGGGATCATCGTAGCTGCACCAAATTTTGAGGCCACTGGAGGAAAAGTAACCTATAAATGCAAGGTCTGAGGTGATAGCGTCTTGAAGGTGGATGCTTTAACTACGCCAGCTTTGGGTTGATCAGCTGCTGTGTGCTTTTGCGAAACAAGCGGTTTAGCTTTGATGACCTGGTCATTTAACCCATTTTTAGTGTTGGCGAATGGCACATGAAAAGGGGTTTAGGCTTAGGAGCCACTTGGAGGGGCTCATTGGTGGAAATGTGGGGGGCAGTGAACGTTGCCTAAATATATGAGGTGCTCTAACTTAGTAGCTTGAGAACCTCAGGTTGGCTTGGAGAAGAAAGATCAGATTTGAGCTGCGCCGCAGGTGCTGAGCTCAGAGTAGTAACCAGAATAGGGGGCCCATAGGTATCATTATAGCCTACTTTGGTGGGGCTACAGTTGAGTAATCCTCAATGGTCAGAACCTGGGGGTTTAATTCTACACTAGAAGTACATATAGCGTTATAGATATTTAAATCTTCCATCATTGTCTCCCTAATATCAAGAATAATCTTGGGTGACTTTTAATGGAGATAAGATGACAGGATATAAGAGGGTGAGAAGCTAAGACAGCTAGAATGGCCACAGGGCATCCTCAAGGGGTAGCATTTTTTAGAGTAATAGTGACTGAGCTTCTTGATAGAACCGTTCAACAAAAGAGGAGATTGATTATCCCTTCTGGATGGTAAGTCATAAGAAAGCCTGTTTCCTCTGACATAAACTTTGGGTTGAACCAAATTCTTCAACAAGGGCTTCCTTCACCCTCGCCTAGGTGCTGAGCGTGGCCATATTTGGAACCATTATCTCTTGGGCCAGGAGACTCAAGCAAGGAAGGAGGTAATTAATTTCTGATCATTTGGGGTTACTTTCAAGCAGACTATAGACATAGAGTAACAAGGCGATGCTACCCTCACCTGGGGTAAGCTTGTATTGCAAAGAGGGTTTTTTCACTGGAGGGGCCCCATAATCAAAGTGCTTTTTAAGCTTTTTGAGTCGAGATAGAGCATTGGCAATCTGCTGTTCCAATGAAGCTATTCTTGGTTCAATAGCAGCTGGGAGGCTAGAAGAGTTAACACCCCAACAGCCTCCAATTTAAGTGTTTTTGTTGTGTACTACCCCATGTAGTGAGCACCAATTGTTGGAATCAGGGGAAGGGTGTATGCTCGCTAGTGCTAATTTGCTCCAGATTTCAACAATATTGCAGGTAAAATCTAGTCTCTACTGCAAAAGTAAAGTAAAGGGGTTTTTTCACTACAAGTTAGAATAAATAAACTTAAAAGTTAATACTAAAAAGTTGGGTTTTATGGTCTTATTAGTTGCTGCAAGGGGGTAAAGAAGCGAACCCTCTTAATAAGTTGATATTTAGTATTTAAAATGTCAAGGCTCGATCTTTTCTTTCTCGTTGCAAACACTTTTGCAACCCATTCAATTCAAGACTAGATCTAGTTTGATAATCTCATAGAGGGGATTAGTCTGCGCCCATGTCTGGGAGCAGTTGGGCAAGCAAGGCAAGAGGAGCAGGCGGAAGGCCCGCGGCCTCTAACGTTTGAGAATGCCCCGGGGAATCCAGCGGAATAGAAAAAAATCTAAAAAAACTGGCGGTCACAATTTCCCCAGAGATACTCGCGTGGCAAGCATGATGCAACCAGTACATCAATATGCCACATTCCAGCCACTTTTGTCAGTGGAATTCGGAGTCCGTGTGTATCTGGACATCCAAAAAACGGCCCTATGGGAAAAATTTTGTGAAGATGTACACAAAATTTTCCCAACCGCGGTGTACGTTGCACCTCACTCCACGTTGCGCGGTTGGCTGGACCTAGGTTTTAAAAGCAAAATAGCAGCAGACGAGGCTGCAGCGGTGCGCGTAGTGGTCGACCTCCCCAAAGGGCAACAGGTCGTCAAAACTAAACGCACCAGATGGACAAAATCAAACCAAATTTTCCTCACGTTTGACTTTTTGCCTACTACGGTAAAACGTGACATTTTGGAGCAACACCTGAAAGATGGTCTCGCCATATATGGCGAAATACAATCTTTTGAAATGCAACGTTTCACGCTGATGCCACACCTGTGCACTGGCAAAGCCATCGCAGTTCTGGCCCCAACTGAGGAGATCGCGAAGGACCTAACCCAGATCCCGCACTCCACCTTTATTGATATTGCAGGGCACACCACCCACCCATTCTGGGTAACCGTGGACAGCGCGCCCCCCATTTGCACCCACTGTGACGCGTTTGGCCATAAGGCACATGCATGCCCCATTAAAGAGGGCGTTACATTCCAAGAGCACCCCTCGGTGGCCATGGCCAGCGGAGAGGCGCACTACAAACCAACCACAAGCACCAAAGAGGCTTTCCCGTGGGGAGCACAAGGCTGCTACCTATTGGTAAAGCCCATCTCCCCGCAGGAGTGGAAGAAGGCCAAGCAGGCCCATAGGACCGCGGCCAAGGAAGCGGCCAAGGTCACCACCACCATCCCACACTCACAACGCCAGGAGGACATGGAGACCTTCGCGGCAGAAGCAACTCGGGAATCCATCACCCAATCAGATTGGGAGGCCCAAGCTGAACGGGCCACTCAATCCGAGGATCCAATGGGAGATTCAATCTCACCCAATCGCTGCACCCAAGCCCCAGTTAAAACCAACTTGGGACCTATCCCAACCAAAAAAAATTTTTTTGCCCCACTCGACGGTGCACCAAACTTATCCGCACCACAAAAAATTCGTCCGACGTTGGGAAAACAAAAAGCGAAGGCCAAAGCCAACGTGACTCTTTCCGCAAAAATTAACAAAAACCCTGATAGCGTTGCTGCTAATACCCGCGCTGCTGTGAAAGCCCATGGGGACCTGGAAGAGGCTGGTGGGCCAGGGGGCCCACCCCTCACACCTAAGGTGCGATGGGGAAACCTTCACTCTAGGGATGCTGAATATCGCTGGACTCAAGGCCTCCCTATCCCGGGCTAGGAAACTGAGTTTTTTACAAAATAATTTACCCGTGGATATCCTGGCCATCCAGGAAACCCACTGTCCACGAGGTTCCAAGGATGCTTGGAAAACAATGCTCCTACCATCCCTATCCTTTTGGTCAAAGCACTGTGGGGTGCTAATTCAGAAAAACAATTTTTTCAAATTTACATCTTCAGAAACATTCCTAAATGACTGAGTGCTCATTGTCACCTTCTCATGGGCTGATGTTGCACACACAATCGTCAACATTTACGCCCCAAACGGTGCACAAGAGCATCAGGAATTTTTCTCATCGGTCAAATCCCTCCTGCTACCCCCAATTCTTTCCTAATCGGTGACATGAACTGTTGGCTAACCTCACCAATGGACCGGTGGCTGCCCTCAACCTATGCCCCACAGGGTCACGTAGAACTACGCGTTCTAAAAGCCACCCTTGGGTTAATGGATGCACTGCTGCGACATGCCCCACTGCCCAAAAACATGATGCATCCCCACATCCACAACAGCCAATTAAGGTCCATGACCCGCATTGACCTTATTCTAGCGCCAGCGAAATTCCAACCCCACATCTCCCACTTCAAAACAACGAAAATGGAATTCTCTGACCACTGACTGGTCTCAATAACATACCACTTACCTGTCACAGTTGCAAAGGCCCCACATTGGTGCAAAATCCGCCCCCCAGAGCTTGCGTCGCCAGGATTTTCTACGTGGGTGGAAGAGGCAACTTTGGCAAAATCGTTTGTTGCACCGTTTTGCGCGGACCCCATTTCCACATGGGCAACTTTCAAAAAAGACACCATCCGCCACTATCGCCATCTCTCATCCAGACGCTCACGAGCCACATCGGTGGTTATATCACGCGCGCTGGCAGAATTGGCCCACTTGGAGTCCAACATTTCAGCCTCAGGATATAGCCCTGCATGGGGCCAGAAGTGGGTGGAGGCAGCAGCCCACCTTAACGCACTTGAAAGGCAACACAAACATCAGGTTTGTGTCCAATACAGGGCCACACGCATCATTAAAGGTGACAAGTGCACCGCATACTTCTTCAAAAAAATTATGCACCATGCCAGAGCGTGGCCTACACACAGGTGCGAAGATTGGATAATTCTATCATGGACACACCGGCCAAAGTGGCAATTGAAATGCAAAGATAATACTCCAAGTTATACCAAATTAAACCAATTCAGCCGGCTGAAATGGCAGAATTTCTCGACAGAGCTCATATCTGCACCATTTTCTGATACCCAGAAATAATGAATTTAATTACTCTGAACGAATTATGGACTACCATTCGCGGTGCGCCAAACCAAAAATGCCCAGGCCCAGATGGCATTCCATATGAGTTCTACAAAAAATATTTTAAATACATATCCCCATTGCTGCTAGCCTCACTCAACCAAAGCCTGTTGGAAACGCGCCTCCTACCAGGAGGACATGAGGCTTTTACAGTCACACTCTTCAAGAAAGGGGATAGGCTAGACTTAGCCAACTGGCGCCCCATTTCTCTAACAAACACAGACACCGAAATTTTAACAAAAATCATGGCTAACCGTTTAGGGACTGTAGCATCTGCCACCATCTCTCCAGAACAATTCGGTTTCATCCCCAGAAGGTCAATTTGGGATAACGTGCACTCTGTGGCTAATGTGTGTCAGTCCACAGCCTCTGGGGCACTTGTATTCTTGGACCAACAAAAGGCCTATGATAGAGTAAACTGGGAATACCTTAGGGCCTGCCTCCAACAATTCTGCCTACCTCCCCGCTTCATTAACTGGGTGATGCTGCTCACGGAATCTGCAACAATGGCTGTGCGCGGCCCAGGTTTCCTAACGGAAGTAGTCCATCCTCAAAGGGGCCTGCGACAAGGGGACCCCCTGAGCCCACTCTTATACAACTTCAGCCTTGACCCACTACTGCGAAATATGAATGCCCAACTCACTGGGGTCCATGTGCCAGGCCAAACCCCAGTCAAGATGATGGCATTTGCAGATGATTGCGTGGTGGGGGTGTCTAATAAAGATGCACGCGCGCTTGAAGCCCTCATCCAGGAATATTCCTGGGTAAGCAATGCGGCACTGAACGCCTCCAAAACCGAAACCATCCTCCTTAGTCAGTTTCAGAACTGCTGGGCCCCAGCAAGTAGTTCCCAACCCCAGCCCAGCTGCTCGCCCAAGTCCACGCCTTACTAACTCAAAACACACCGCTCCACTGGTGCTCCCCTTTGTGCCGCGACCTACCATAGGACCGGTACGCCATCTGGGCGTGTGGTTGGAGGCAGGAGGATACGCGTCAGCAGTAATGGAGGGCCATATACTGGACAACGTGACGAAGCGAATCGCCTCTCTCAGAGCCCACCCTACTACCCTCACTGGCAGGGTTGTTCTTGCCAACTCTATGCTCCTATCCAAAGTCTGGTTTGGAGCCCACGCCATCCCCTTCTCCCCAAGCTTCTTCAAATCCCTGTATGCTTTGCTACAAGGTTGGCTTTGGTCAGGCCGCCCTCCACCAGAATGGCTATAGGTCATGTTTGGCCCTCATCATCATGGTGGCATGGGCCTACTTGACTTCAAAGCCCATGCCGCCAAGATCCTAGGCACCTGGATTGCGGCCGTCACTGCTCCTACACTCCCATCCCAACACTGGTCCCGCGCGGCCCACTCCAACTTCTCCCGAGCCTTGGGCCTCAACAATCCATCAAACCCCCACTCCCTGATGAAATACCTCGCATCACACACATCAGCCACAGGTCCTCACGGATCAAAACCTACTACAAACGAATCCTACTCTCCATGCGAAGCGCAGAGTGGAGAATTCGTATTAGTGGACATACAACCCGAAGAGGCCGCCCCTCTCCTCAGTTCACACAAGAGGTACAGGGGCTACCCATCCATGATGGCGTGATCCCCATTCGACCCCAAGTCCTATCCAGGGTGGACTACCTGGACATGATGGACATCCCTTATTCCACTGAAACCCAAAAGACTATCTGGAAATATGCACACCATCCTCTGTTGCAGCCTCAAATCCGTTCCCATGTGTGGCGCTGCCTGAGGCGGGTGTATCGTACAGCTGAGCGCTCTAATGCTTTACACTCATCCTGTGTCGTATGTGGCCAGTATGGAACGCTGTTTCACCGCCTGGAGAAGTGCCCCACCTCTAAAGTAATATGGCGCGAAGTCCAACGTCTGCTAGGCCAGGATCAAACACATCCCTTCAGTCTGTCAAGAGATATGTTTGCTTCATCAATGGCCTCCCCCTCCCACCCTCCCTTCGTGCTCTGGTGGTTGCAATCGCCATGTGGACTATCCACACGATTGTCTTGGATGTTATCGCCGGATCCATCCCCACCCTCCCTGAAGCTGTCCACAGATTCCGGTCTCATTTGGTGGATCACTTTCAAGCGTGGATGTTTGGATATCTCCCACCACGTCGCCGGCAGCTGGTCTCCTCCTGGTTCCCAGTCTGGTTCATCAAATCAGACCCCTTCCTCCACACGTGCTCAATAGTGGCTACGCCCCCTACACACGTTCCCTCCCCCTTCCCATAAGTGGCGTTCCCGCTGGCAACAAGAGATAGCATCGCTTCTCTGGGGTGCCTCACCTGGTACTGAGTTTTGTCTCATCTGAGTCATATTCGGAAGTGTCCGTCCCATGGTCAGCCTTCCCTGCAATAAATTTAAAAATGTCGAGGCTCAAAGTTTGGATTGCTTAGTAAAGTCTGAATTAGGTAATATGAGCTGTTGACAGTATTGGATTTGTCTGGATTGCCTTGCTTCAATACAAGGGCAGATGGTGAAGTGACAGCCAGGAAGATGAACCCATGTGGAAGGGATTTAATATTTTTAGACCAATCAGGAGGTAGGGAAATATTCTCATCTGATGTAACCCCTTCCAAGACTATGAAAGGGGGTGGTTAAGGTGTTGGGGTTCGATCTATATTTGAGAGGGGATGAAGAGGCCCTTCAGAACAACTCCCCTGATTTGGCCGCATATTCAGCATAACTCTGTTACTAGCTAAAGGACGTTTAGGCTGGGGATTGGGAGTGATAGTATTACCCAATTGGTGAGGGTCCCACCAAGAAATGACCAGGGTTTTTTTAATCTTATTCATATTGTAACCCAAATCACTCTTAATGTAATATTGGACTTGTAACTGTCCAACATGGTCTGTAAAATCTAAAATATATTGTTTCTTTAGATTTGTTTTGAGAGCTTTTTAAAAGTGTGCAAAAATTTTCTTTTTATTACAATGGAAAAAGAACCATATCGTTCAGTCAACCAATTTCATCTTTTTTGTGGGAAACATTTTACAAAATTGATGAAATGATTAACTTGTTTGTAAGAACTAATCGCCTTTGATAATCACCATCAAATATAGGTATAATTAGTTTATGCATGGCCAAACATCTATCTTGAATTAAGCTGCTCAGCATTCCAACTGAAGTGACTAAAGATGATATGTTTGTTAAAAAACGTGATATTGAATTAGCAGAACGCAAGGAAAACTTAGAGTGATTTCTGACTGTGTAAACATCTCAAATGAGCGTGTACATCAAATTTTTCACAAAAAAAGGCTTAAGAAAGCTATCACTGAGATGGGTGATGCATTTGCTAACCCTTGACCAAATTAAGAATTATATGACAAGTTTGAAGCAGTGCATGGCCATGTTTAAGCATTAATCAAGTGTGTTTCTGAGGCGTTATGTAATTGTTGATGTTATCTGTTTCATCACTACATAAAAGAAATGAAAGTTCAGCAGCAAATTGGGTTTTCTTAATAATTTTGCATCAAAGAAGGCAAAGACAGTTTAATCAGCTGAAAAAGTCATGGTCACATCTTTTATTGAAATTTTAAAATTTTAAAATTATTTGAAGTACATCAACCAGGGGAAAATTATTACAAATACTCAACAAGCAAAAGAACCAAACAAAAGAACAAATGGATCAAAAAACCAAAAAAACCAAAACAAATCCTCCTACCAGGTGGGGAGCGGAATACCACTAACCCACCATGGCAGAGGGTTAGGGGGGGTCGATCAGCTCTTATACAGGCTTGTGCTTATGACAGAATCACAAAGGTTGTAAAACGGACAAAAGCAGAAAGTCATGGTGTGGGGGCATCAGCATGGTGGGGGTCGATGTGGAAGAAATATTGGTTAACTTCCTTAAGATCAGCTGGACAACTTCAACTAATTCTGCAACATGATGTTTGACTTGAATGTGGGCTTCAGGAAGTAGGGAAAATTGGGTGATATGTTGTAAATTTGGCGATACCCTATATATAAGCTGAGGGGTTTTCATGCAGGGTTACGCCCACTGAGCAACTAGAACAGACAATATGAAGATCGTCAGTTCCTCAGAACACATGTAAATAAACAATTAGAATAAAAAGTAAGAAATTCCCCCAACAACACTTCTTTTATTGAGATCTAATAATCTCAGCAGATCTCTTCTCATCCGCTCACACACACTCTCTCTAACTAACTCAAAATCCTCCTCTCCTCAATCTTCCCATCTTGCTGATATATCAGCAACCTTGGTCAGTACCGACCCTTTTGTTTAGTTTATTTGTTTCGCTGTATTCTCATTGGCTTTGACTTGTTGTTCTTCAACTCTCTATTGCCCTAATTCGAGTCAATCTAAAGTTATATTCATCGAATGTCAACATCACCTTATCACCTTATTTTGGAGGCGATCCAATAATAACCCATTATAACCCAATATCGCCTCATCCTAAGGCGCTTGAATACTTGTAGCAACAAAACATCCTTGACAGATTCTGACCATTGAATCTTTAGCAGAATTCCTCCTATGATCCATTGTTCATAATTTTGGCTTATTGTCAAGTCATATAGATTCACAACACTACCCTCCCCTTGATTGGATGATGAACTGTATACCTTTTTTCCTCAACATGATGTGACCCATCACACGCCAACAACCACAAGTCTACTTTTTCAACTTCTTCTTTCATTCATGGCTTGATGCAGATTTTCCTGACCCTAGCCACATCCCTCTCCCCCAATTACCCCCTTCCCCCAGCTGACGAGGAAGAGGCTGACGTGGATCTCATGACCATTATGGCCCAGGAAGAGCTCCTAGTAGGGCAAGAATGGGTTTGAATTGATCAACAGGCTAAGCTCTCACCACCTCGCCTTTTGCCCTAGAACCCCAGTCCATCCTCCTCTTCCAGTCCCACCACATTGGCCTCCCCTCTGTGGGCTAGAACAACGCCTCTGAGCAGACACCAACACCCTCGCCCTCACCACAGCAATCTTTGCCTTCATCCCCAACCTGAGAAGGGTCCATCGAATCCGTGGCACCCTCAAAATGGCAAAAGAAGAAATGAGGGTCCTATCAGTTAAAGTAAAAGGAACAACTCAAGAAACCAAAAAAGGCTGAAAGATGAAGACAGCAAAGCGAAAGACCTCAAGCAGCAATCCCAAATAAACTTAGCTTATAACTCACACGATGGTGATAGTATTGGTCAACGTTTTCAATTTTGTTTTGTTTTGTTTTCTTTTTCTTTTTCTTTTTCTTTTTGGAGAGGCTCTATTGCTGCTTATATGGCCGAAGGAATTTTTTGTGCACTTGATTTA
>JAKSZP010014083.1:0-18975 GCA_022478985.1 Massospora cicadina | reverse complement strand
CATTCTGGTGGAGAAAATTGCTAGGGAGTATTCTTGGGTCAGTAAGGGCAATTCCTCCTTTTTGAGTAAAACGAAGGCCTTGGATGTACATGTAATAAACACTGATGGTTCTTCTTACTTGGAATGTTGTTGGGATTTTGCCCATATTCTCAGCCTGCTAGATTACCTGGTATCGATAGGGTAAAAATTTCCTAAAGTGAAGTGAATCAGAAATTGGTTGACCCAAATTTCAGAGGAACTACGTTCAGGGATTTTAAGATATTTGTCTGGTCATATCCCTCGGGGATCAATCTGGATGAATACCTAATATCTTATCAGACGGAGCGGCTGACAAAATAAGGGCATCTGATAGTGATTAACTATCAGGTGTACCAATTAGGGATTGGTCAAATTTCATCATTGAATGATTGGGAATGAATAGTGATTTACAAGGCGAGTGATGCCATCTGCAACTAGCAAATCGATTGGTTAGTGAAGTGACCTGCCATAATGGGTAAAAGATCCCATTACCTAAGCAGGTCGCTAGCCAATTTATGTTTGATTCACTTGGATCAAGAGGAAAACGTTAGGGACACGTTTTTCCAACTCTTTCCGTTTGAGGTCTCAAGGATGTCCAACGTCGGAATCCTAGCCAGGATGGGAAAGACCATCGCTGCTGAGACAAGAAAGGGGTGATTCAATGGCAACAGCTGCCATTTCATCGAAGAGAGGCGTCAACCGAGGGTTAGATAGCCAAACCCCCTATAAATTCCCTAGGATTCACTCTAATAAAATATAGTTAAAAACACATATACACTTATACATTACTACTTTAGAACACTATCAGGTTTATTGTAGATTTGGTAATAGTTAGTCTATCATCATCTAGCGTGAAGATTCCATCTCAAGGATAATATTGCAGAAGGCAATAATTGGTAGACTCTCAGAGAAGAGTAAAGATCTGAGAGGGGATCTAGAGATGAAGGGAACCACAGCTAAGGGATTGCTGCCGACTGTGTTGGGCCAAAGGAGACTGCCATCAGAGGATCTTAACAAAGATCGAGTGGACAGGATTACAGGGAACAAATCCCTACAAGTATGATATCAAGTATTAATCAGAAATACTGGCCAAAGCGTTGGGCCTGAAAATAATTATAGCTCAACTACGTATAATAGCCATCATACTATTATTGAATTCGATATATATATTCTTACAATGCAAGGTGCACGAGGAAATTGAACCTGTGCAGTAGAAAGATTACTAGGGTTGACCTCTAATAATCAACCCAACGGAGTAAATTTTTACAAGTTGGTGCTCACTACAGGGGTAGTTGAGTAGAAGAATTTATCCAGAATGTTGTACAAAGAAGAGATGCACAAGTTGTGGACTGAGATCACCACAGTGTACCAGAACGCCTTAAACTCTGCGGACCACTGGGAGTTTGCAGCCTTAGAAGAATGAGTCACCAAGGTGGAGGAAGGAGTTGACAACGTAGCCAACTTTGGGAACAAGTTACTTGGCAAAATAAACTCGTTAAAGAGGAAAGAAGGAGACCTCATCCAAGAGGTCCTATTCCTGAAAATGGAACATGAAGCGGTTTGCATTTGTTTAAGAAAATTCAGTGTGGACATTGAGAAGTTAATGAAAAAATAGAGAAATTGAAAGCACACAGAAGTGCAAGTGAGTATGACATGGCCAGTGATGCTGAAAAAGGAAGTCCCTAAACGATACATGGGAAGATGAATACCCCAAGAAATATGCTGCCCGCATTTAATGCTATTTTGGAGATGACGCCTGAAGTCACTCTGCAAGTGAGCCGAGTAGCCAAACCAAGAGAATCGGCCCAAAATGACTTGAAGGAATTCAGAGCAACCCTTCAATTGCCCACATTCCATTGGGATAACGCCCCAGCATTTTTCTGACTATTTGACATGACCATGAATGGATATGGGGTTTATTAGAAGGCGTTGATGGTCATGAACTTCTTGAACACAGATTACCAAGATCTGGTGTCACCCCACCTGGAGGGGAACAGCTGGTCTTATGCTGAGGCTAAAGCAGCAATAATGAAGGAATTTGGCATTCCAACCCATATGTCAAAGCACAAGCAAGACTTTATGGGAATTCAATTCCGTAAAGATGACTCTCTTGCAAGCTTTGCAGATCAATTCTACCAGGAATCGCAGATCCTGGCCAGAGCAAAGGTGTTAGACAACTTTGATGCAAGAATCGCCTTGCAAGTGGCCCTTTGGCCCTATTGCAATTTGCATCAAATGATGTCTACTGTATTCACGACCAAAATAACTACCTCGCAAATGGTAGGCAATTTAAAGATTTTGGGAGCAACGTTCAATGCTCAAATAGAAGCTTCAAGTCAAATCTGGTCTGAAATTCAAATCCCACAAAGGGAGGCGAAGGATCAAAGGAGACTTTTAACTGAACTGTGCTGGGGAATAAGCACAAGGATTTCAAACAGTTAAACAAGAAAGAAAAGGTCTGCTTCTAGTGTGGCGGGAAAGGGCATTTCGCCGCACACTGCAAAAAGCTGAAGGATCAAGTTAATGTGGTCCAGGCTAAAGAGACAGCAGTAGCCAAGGATTTGGTAAAAGGTCCCGCTGCCTAGACAAGGAACAGTCTAGAGCGGCGGAGAACCTGTTCCTCCTAAAATTATGAATGAGGAAATAGATATTTATAATCTGTATGTGTATGATGAGCAGGATCAAATATATCAAGTGTTCAACATGGATATAAACGCTGTGACCAGAGCTGGGGTGAATAAGATCAACCCTGAGATAGTTCAGGAGGTTGCCCGTCCATACGCCCAACAACTGGCAGAGAAGATTCAGACCGCCAAGAATCCTGATGAGTTATCCGATGTTTGCTTAGATGAGGCCAACCTGTCAATTCCCCTTGGCGTGATTAAGAAATCATTTCCTGAATTATCGGCGCAGATCATTAATACCCTAGATTCAGCTAGTAATGCCGCAATTCACTCAGTAAATACCCTATTACAATACTCCAAGTGTATGTATATAGATAATTAGGTGAATCGAGTAAGGGTATGGGCAATAGTTGACAGTGGAGCGCCCATCAACATTGTGTCAACCAAGCTGGTGAAGAAGATGAAGATCTCTCCAGACTTGGAACACAAGAAGGAATATGGAACAGCTGGGCCAAACACCACCGTTTCCTGTGGAGCATATAGTGCGCTGCCACTACAATTCAGGTCATTGGTATCCGCGCCAGCGATAGTTTTGGCAAACCAAAACTATGATATCCTGATCAGAATGGAGTTTCTGCGGAAATATGGAGTTAAATGTAACTTTGATGATAATACGTTGACCATCCTGGGTCAGACGTTACCATTAGTATATTAAAAGAATGGTGAAGTTCCTTTAAACTGGAGAAATAACTTCATCAACTTGATATACAATGATGTCATTGAACCAATTCAGTACCAATTAGTTGGTAGGAAGTGAAGAGATGCTAGCCAAAATCCTAGAAAAATGGGGAAATTTCCTTGCGGATCAAGAAGGAGAAAACCATACCAGCTGGATTGAAGATGATAGTCGACACAGGATTGACTCTAGAGATTCTGGAGCTGTTGTATAAAGAAGTTGGAAGCCCCTGGAAAAAGTCCATAGTGGAGCCTTGGGTGGCTCCTGGGATAATTATGCTGGGCCATGGAGAAATACGAGTTCTCTTGGCGAATTTAAGTGAAAAACTGATGAAGATTAAGAGAAATCAAATCATTGTGTTTATTCATTTAATCCCAACAGCAGAATTGAGATTATTCCATGATTTTGGGTCTCTTGAGGAAATGGGATTACTGGCTGGAGCGGCTAAAAGCATCAACCTATTAGATGATTGAGAGCAGCTCGCCAATCTATTGGAAGGGCAGAAGGAGGAGGTGCTCAAATTATTTGAGAGATATTGGGAAGTATTTGCTCAGGATGATCACGATTTGGGATGTGCACAAGGCGTAATTCACAAAGTTGATACCAGAGAAAATTAACTGATAAGAATGAGACCGATCTGAAGATTGAAAGCTGCCAAAGCAGTAGTGGAAGATGAGATAAGCAAACTAGTAAAGCGTGGGCTTCTAGTTCCATTGTCAAGTCCTGGGAAAGCCCAATTTTGATCGTAAAGAAGAAAGATGGATTGAACTGGGTAGTGATTGACTATTGGAGGCTGAATAAAATTATGAAGAAGGATTTGTATCCCCTACTGAGGATTGACGATGCACTGGACCAATTAGGAGAAGTGAAGTACTTCTTCACAATGGACCTAATCTCGGGATACTGGCAGATTGACTTTCCAGCAGAAGACCAGGAAAAATGTGCAATTATCACTGCAAAGGGGTTATACCAGCTGACTAAGATGCCCCAGGGTCTTTGTAATGTGCCCACGACGTTCCAGAGGGCCATGGACACGATATTAAGCGACCTGAAGATATTGTGCATCCTGTTATATCTGGACAATATCAATGTGTTCAGTAGAATTTTTACTGATCACCTTCAGCACTTGGAGGAAGTGTTTAAGAGACTGTCCATGGCTAACCTGAAGATCAAGCCATAGAAGTGCCACTTCTTCAAGAAGGAGCTTGAATACCTGGTATTTGTGATCAACGCAAATGGATTGAAGCCGCAACCCCAGAAGATAGTAGCTATTGAACAGATGGCTGTGCCAAAGAGTGTCTGAGACATCCAAGTATTCCTTGGGATGGTCAGATACTATAGAAGATTTATTTGGGACTTCGCCTGAATAGCCAAGCCTTTATTTCATTTATTAAAAAAATCTGAAAAAAGGATTTGTATGGAATGAAGAGGCCCAGGAAACTTTTGATGAATTACGCCAGTACCTGATAAATTCGCTGATTCTGAAATATCCAAATTTCGATTGAGAGTTTATCATTCAGACTGATGCTTCATTGATGGCAATTGGCGCTGTACTGAGCCAAGTAGATGAACTTATGGATGAACATCCGGTGGTGTATGTGAGCTGAAACTCTCTGCCATGGAGAGGAATTACACCATAACTGAGAATGAATGCCTTGCGGTCATTTACGCCTGTAAACAGTTTCTTATTATGTCCATGAAATGCACTTTAAGGTGGTGATGGACCACTCTTCATTGCGTTGGCTGCACAATTTGCGGGAACCTGAAGGATGACTGGGTAAATGGGCACTTAAGCTTCAGGCTTATGATTATGAGATAGTCCACCGAGTGGGGGCTTCTCACCAGAACATGGATGGCTTATTGCAGTTACCAATGGTCCAGTTGGTATAGCCGCAGGTGGATGAGCTATTCCAAAGATTGGTTGAAGGAAGAATTGAGGACGAGCCTTGAGAAATCCAAGGTGCACTTTTGAAAAGTGATAGAAAACACCGAGATCATGGATGGACAAGTATTCAAGACAATAAGCGGGAAATGGCTATTTTTCCCAAAACTGTCGGAGAGAGCAGTGATCGTTCAAGCTGCTCATAAGGTTGTTGGGCATGGAAGCCTAAGAAAAACAACTGATCATATTTGCCAGTATTATTACTGGGAATCAATTAATTATGATGTCGCGGACCATCTGGTTTGTTGCGTGGAATGCCAACTGCCTAAACCACACAAGAATACAACTGGATACTGACTGGTCCAACCTGGATTTGCATGGCACACGGTGTCTATCAATGTGATGGGACCATTGGTGATGAGTACAGGAGGAGTGAAATACATCATAGTAGCCATCAATCATCTGATGAGATGGGTCAAAACAAAAGTATTAACCTGAGTTAATGCTACCAGTACTGCAAGATTCATCCTGGATCAAGTAGTATACTAGCATGGGTGTCCACAAGTTATACTGAGCGATAATGGGACCAACTTCACGTCCCATGTGATCCTGAGGCTAAACAACATAATGAGGATCCGGGGAGTCATGTCAGTACCATACTAGCTGGAGATGAACGGGCTGGTAGAATGGGTCAATGGGATGCTGGCTATGACGCTGAGGAAGCTAGTCGCAGGGAGAACTTCTGCGTGGGGAATGTACTTGAGTTTGGTTACATTCGCCTACAACATCAGTCATCATACAGCGACGAGAAAAACGCCAATTAAATTACTTTATGGGAGGAAGGCCGCGTTACTGCCAATATTATATCTGGTAGTAGAACCTACATCAGAGATGAGTACCAAACAATACCTGAACTGACTGATGAGTATCCTGATTAATATGCAATCACAAGCATTTTATACTACCTTAAAGAAAAGGATATGAGCGAAATTTACAGATGATAAGAACTGACCGCCATTAGAAGAATATTGAATTTGAGAAATAGTCGCCTATTGCGATATGCATGGTTTTGGACAAAGAAACAAGTTGGAAGTTTTATGGTTGGGTCCATTTGAAGTAATCGCCAAGATGGCAATCAATGCTTATTCCATCAAGATTCTCTTGGATGGAAGAGTAGTAAATTGAGTCCACGCTAAGTATTTAAAGTGGTGAATTGAAGAAAAAAAAATAAAAAAAGAGTTCTCAAAGGACTGATGAACCATTAAGTTGGTCATGTCATAATGATTAGGTCAAGTCCAAAAAACGGACCTCTGAACCAATCTAGATGGTTAAGTCCAAAAAAAGGACCGCTGAACCATAGAAAACTGGTAGGTTTAAGTGCCTAGGATCCAGTTTGGGGGAAAATATGGACCTCTGAACCGAAACAAGGTCAAGTCCCATAGAAAAAAAAAAATAAAAATAAAAAATTGATAAAAGATATTGGGAAAAAGAGAGAGCTGATATGTTTATAAATTTTTATTTTTTATTGATTGTTTTCAGTGCGGGGATGATTCTGCCTATGTCACCTCTTGGGGGAGGGAGGATGGATCGCAGTAGGAAGGAATAGCCCGTTGAAATCAATATGTGATTGGACACTTGCAAGGGTGAGTCCTACATGAAACCATGTTTGTTGAGCTGATACCAAGCCCTGAGAGAACGTGACTAGGGGAAGGGAAATGGATATGTCAGAAGATGCCAATTGTGAAACCCTGGAGTGGGGTGGAAAACAGCAATAAAGGAAGAAGCAATTGGCGAATAACCCTGAGTAATCCTGATAAGGCACCGGCGCCAGAAGATTTGTCTTGAGTGCCTACCAATGGGCCTCATCAAGAACACTGGACATGTGAGCTGGCAGCGAAGAAGGAATACTTGAGGGAGGTTGTCAAATCATACCCCCAATTAGCACCATCAACAGAAGATAGCGATGGGAAGCTCCAGAGAAGAGGTAGTCATGAAAATAATGGATTGCATCCTGTAAACAATGACTACAGGCTTCACAGAAGCTGAAGCTGAATGACCGATGAAAATCAGGTGAGGCTGGAAGCTTCGTTGACCAACTTTGAAGAACTTGGCCAGCAAAGTGGAGAGCATAAGTGGCAGTATCCCAATCCAGAAGGTTGTCCAGATCTGAAGGATTCAGCGCTAATGACAATGCCTCAGTGACTTGTGCTCAAAGTTCAGCATAGGGGAGCTTGGAATGAATGCTGTTCCCAATTGAAAGCTCAGAAACCAGCACCGTGGGTTGGTAAAATTGACCGAGTTGGAAGAGAAACTTGGGGAGCAAATCCAACCTGGCCAGGAATGACCAATCTAAAGTAGTCGGCATAACCTCTGGAGCATCAACAATGATGCTTGGAGCCTCAGTGAAAGAAGCCTAATCCAGAAGAGTTTTGAAGTCCAACTTGGGGATTGACTGTAAGGGAAGAGTCAGCCGAGGGTTATTTGAGATGATGGCACGCCTGGTTTTGGTGGGATTGGATACTGTTTCTGGTAACTCAACGGAAGGACTAGCCCTTGTGCCAGATTAGGCATGTGAGTCCTGGAAGGACCATAGAAGAGGTTCCGCCGAGCATCCTGACTCATCTGCTGGAAGAGGCGGAGGTCCAAATCTGACAGACTGTTCAGAAGTCACTGATAACGAGATTCTGAGTTTAGAATATGAGTAGGACTAGAGGGGTGTCGGACTTTATAGAAGTTGACATTATGCACCCTACAATCCATTAAGCTCTAATTTTGGGAAATTAATTTTATAAAATTAATGAAACAAGCTTTCTGAGGGAAGGATTAAGAATGACTTACAGCCAAAAGGTTATGAGTGAAATAACAAAGGCGAACATAAATAAGTATTCTCAATCAAGCCATGAAACGAACATCAATGGCAAGAGTATCCTGTCTAGGATGAGGAGAGAATCAGGAATTCAATGACGCCAGACAAGAAACCTGAATATGACAGCGGGTCATATACCCTGATGGGGGGAAACTGGATCCCAGAAAAAATATCATCATGACTAAATCGATCAGCCCAGCATGACAAGAGGTTGTGGGGACCGCGCTCTGAGTAGGCGGTAGCAAGGAGGAAGAGGAGGAATGCCGTAGGCTGAAGGTCATCCTGAGCAGCGTTGAGTATTGATGAGTGTACTCCGCTTGAACCAATGAAGTATTTGACCAGGAGTCTGAAGCGGTGTTTCCATGCCCAGTCCTTTTCTCGCTGGAAATCTAGGCAAGAGGGGGGATGTGTTGGCAATTTTTGCCCATATTCCCAGCCTGCTAGATTACCTGGTATCGCTAGGGGAAAAATTCCCTAAAGCAAAGTGAATTGGAAATCAGTTGACCCAAATTTTTGGAGGAACTACATTTGGGGGATTTTAGGATATATGTCTGGTCATATCTGTTGGGGATCAATTTAGATGAGCACCTAATATCTCATTGGGTGGAGCGGCTGACGAAATAGGGGCATCTGATAGTGATTAACTATCATGTGTACCGATTGGGATTGGTCAGGTTTCATCACTGACTGATTGGGAATGTTTAATAAGTTGTGAGGCGAGTGATGCCACCTGCAACTAGCGAATTAATTGGTTGGTGAAGTGACCTGCCATAATGGTTAAAAAGTCCCATTACCTAAGCAGGTCGCTATTCAATTATGGTTGATTCACTTGGATTGAGAGGAAAACGTTAGGGACACGTTTCCAACTCTTTCCGTTTGAGGTCTCAAGGATGTCCAACGTTGGAATCCTAGCCAGGATGGGAAAGACCATCGCTGCTGAGACAGGAAAGGGTGATTCAATGGCAATGGCTGCCGTTTTATTGAAGAGGTATCAACTGAGGGTTAGACAGCCAAATCCCCTATAAATTCCCTAGGTTTTACTCTAATAAAATATAGTTAAAAACACATATACACTTATACATTACTACTTTAGAACATTATTGGTTTTATTGTAGATTCAGTAATAGTTAGACTATCAACATCTAGCATGAAGGTTCCATCTCAAGGATGTTATTGCAGAAGGCAATAATTGGTAGGCTCTCAGAGAAGAGTAGAGATCTGAGAGGGGATCTAGAGATGAAGGGAACCACAGCTAAGGGATTGCTGCCGACTGTGTGTTAGGCCAAAGGAGACTGCCATTAGAGGATCTTAACAAAGATCGAGTGGACAGGATTACAGGGAACAAATCCCTACAAGTATGATATCAAGTATTAATCAGAAATACTGGCCGAAGCGTTGGGCCTGAAAATAATTATAACTTAACTACATATAATAGTCATCATACTATTATTGAATTATATATATATATTCTTACAATGCAAGGTGCACATGTAAATTGAACCTGTGCAGTAGAAAGATTACTAGGGTTGACCTCCAATAATCAACCCAACGGAGTAAATTTTTACATATGTACTTACTGCGATATTTTTATAACATAAAAATCTGTGCTATCATAGACACGGGAGCCCCTGTGAACATAGTATCCACCTGGTTGGTGGTTAAACTTCTGTTGAAACTGGATGTGGACCATCGAGTAGTATATGGGACTGCGTGAATGCATAGCACTGTGTCTGAAGGAGAATATAATGCGTTGCCTTTACGATTTGGGTCAGTTTAGGCTTCTGCTCCAGTAGTGGTTTTTCCAAATAACAACTATGACATGCTAATCAGCGCAGCTTTTATGAGGAAATTTGGTGTCATGATAAATATGGCGGAGGAAACTCTTACTATTTTAGGACAACAGATCTCCATATATTTTTCCTCATGTGGAATCCAAATGGATCTGGTCCGCTCTAGTCAAATCAATATAGCGTACAGTGATGGAGTGATTCCTGTTAGTTATTGATGACTGAGGTGGCAGACCAGGACCCTCCTCAACCAGATTTATGAGTACAAAGGGATCCCGCTTTGGGCAGCGAGCACTTTGAGCCTACCGTCTGAACACCAGTGCATAATAAGGACTGGCCTTGAAATTAATGTCCCTAAAGGGCTTTATGGAGAAATAATGGCGCCTCACCAGCACTTGCAGCTTGAGCCACATGTGGCTCTAGGGTTACTGCTACCTGGGAATGGGGAGATGAAAGTGCTGCAGGTGAACTTACAGAAGAAGATAATAATGATCCAGTGGCACCAAGTGGTGGCTTGTCTACACTTAGTTCCTATAGACGAAATTTACTGTATCCATGATTTGGGCTCATGGGAGGATCTCGGACTACTGGCAAGCTCTTCATTCGGTGTATTGACCATGGTTCCGCAGGAAGTGCTTACAGAATTATTGGCAGAAGAGCAAGATAAGGCTGTGGCATTATTTTAAAAGTATCAGGATAGTTTCACACATGAAAATCATGATTTGGGGTGCGCTCAAGGGGAGGTACATCATATAGATACTGGGGATCACCCTCCCATTCAATCGCGACCTATTGGATTTTTAAAAGTGGCAAAAGAGATTGTCTCCAATGAGGTGGATGAAATTATCATGTAAGGAATGCTAAAGCCATCAAACAGTCCTTGGGCATCACCTGTGCTCATTGTAAAGAAAAAGGATGGCTTGAATTGAGTGGTTATTGAATATTGTAAACTCAATAACATAATGAAGAAGGATTCTTACCCTCTTCCACAGATTGACAATGCGTTAGACTGAATGGGTGGGGCGAATTATTTTTCCACCATGGACCTGATCTCATGTACTGGCAGATTGAATTGCCATCAGCAGAATGGGAGAAATGTGCAATCATTACTTCAAGAGGGTTGTTCCAGCTGAATTGCATACCACAAGGGTTGTGTAACGCCCCAGCTACGTTTCAGCGTGCCATGGATACAATTTTAGGAGATTTAATGCTGTCCTACATCCTAGTTTACCTCGACGACATCAATGTGTCCTTGCAGACGTTTACAGAGCATCTTTCCCACTTGGAACAAGTGTTTCAGAGCCTCGCTGCTGCTAATATCAAAGTTAAGCCTCAGAAGTGCCATTTCTTTAGTATAACAATTAGAATACATCAGGTTCATCATGGATTCAAATGAGCTTAAACTGCAGCCAGCTAAAGTGGAAGTAATAAGCAAGATGACTCGCCCAGGTAATAAGCGGGACATTCAGGTGTTTCTGGGGATGATCAGGTATTACTGATGGTTCATTCCCAATTTCAGTTGCATTGGGGCCCCAATTTTTGAGTTGCTAAAGAAAATTCTTCCTTCAATTGGATGGAACAATACCAGAATGCTTTTTTTGTGTTGTGAACCGCATTAGCAAGCGCACCCATTTTGCAATATCCCAACTTTGACAAACCATTCATAGTGCAAACGGATGCATCCTTTGCCGCTATAGGGGCAGTGTTATCCCAGAAGGACGATGATAGTGTAAAACATTCTGTCATATCCTGTAGTCAAAGCTCGAACTGTCATAAATGAAACTACACCATAACTGAGCGAAAGTGTTTAGTGGTGATCTACGCTTACAAAAAGTTTCAGGTATATTTGCATGGGGTGAGATTCCAAGTAGTGACAGATCACACTTCCTTGTGCTGGCTGTAGAATCTGCGTGAACTGGAAAGATGGCTCACGCGTTGGGCATTAAAGCTTCAGGCGTACAATTTCAAGATTATACACCATCAAGGAGCAAAACATCAAAACGTGGATTGTCTTTCTAGGCTGCCAACGGTTGCTATCACAGTGGATTTAGCTGACCTAATATACGAGAAGAGGTGTCAAACAAATACCAGGATGAGCCGCCGCAGGTGATCAAGGTATTAGATGGACTCAGGGAGGATACTTTCTTACATGGGGAAGAACTATATAAGCGGATTATAGATGTGATGCTGAGTTTCCCTAAACCTTTGGCTAGACCCTCAATTATTTGGATGCTCATTGGGCTGTAGGTCACGGAGGATTGCAGAAAACACTGGAGATTTTGTGACCATGATACTACTGGGAGAGCATGCATTATAACATATTGGAAACGGTTAGTTGTTGCCATCAGTGTCAATTGGAAAAGCCTTTTCACGAAAAAACCACATACCATCTAGTTAAACCCTGGTTTGCCTGGCACACCGTTTTCATTAATGTAGTGGGACCTCTGCTGACTAGCGCAAATCAATCCAAGTATATAATCATTGCCATCGATTATTTGACCCAATGGGTGGAGGCCAGGGCTATTAGCGGCTTGGGCATTGTCACCACTGCCAAGTTTATTATGGAGTGTGTTACACAGTGACACGGCTGCCCACAGTTCATTCTGATGGATAATGGAACCAACTTCACTTTGCATATCCTGCTTAAATTGAATGAGTTGATGGCGATCCGTGGGGTTTTGACCACCCCCTATCACCCAGAATCAAATGGGATGGTGGAGCGGGTCAACGGAACCCTAGTGAACATACTCCACAAATTGGTAAAGGATCAACCCTCGGAATGGAGTGCCATTCTACCTACCACTTTGTTCACATATAATATCAGTTATCATTCATTCACTGGTAAGAGCCCATTTCAATTGCTGTATGGTTGACATCTGGCTCTGCCCGCCTTGCTTTATTCGTGTGTTGAGGAAACTGGTGGTGTGGATCCCAGCGATATTTGAAGACTCTTACAGATACATTGATCAAGCTGCAAACGGAAGCCTATCCTACCAATTTGGCTAAGAAGATTTGTGATCAGGCATCCGATCAGAATAGACAAAGTGGACTCCCGCTGTTTGCTGTGGGGGATCATGTTTTATTCTACAACCAGCACGGTTTTTGGCGGAAAAACAAGCTTTCCAACATCTGGGCCAGCCCATTCGAGATAATCAAGAAGACCATCATGGATTTCTACACAATCAAGGAACCCGTGGGGGGTCAGATTATCAACTGAGTTCACACAAAGTTTCTCTGAGCATATAAACAGTAAGAGCATATCATCCAAGTAAAGGGGGGGTAATGTCAGATAGTTGATATGACTGGACAATATGCTACACATACCAGTGGATCAAAGGGGGAATTGAGACAAGTTGAGAATTATGGAAAAGGGTATACAAATTATAATCAATCAAAATGACCATTTAGCAAATCGATGGGAATCATGCTGAGATTCAATATGAATGAGAGCTTCTAGAAAAGGGAAGATTAATAGAATACTACCAAGCCAAGGATTCATCCATCTTAGGAATTTGATATATAAAGAGTCACACGGAGGATTGAAGAGAAGGTCTTTTCCTGGGTGATTAAGTGGTTGCAGATAAGTCTGCGAGTAATATTAAAATAAAGGTTGAAATTATGGGCGATAGCTCCATATATAATTTATCAAGTTTTATTAGAAGGTCGGCGATCCTCATATCATCCAATTTAGTTGCGCAGTGGCTAATACCCATGCAAACTGACTTGGCGGAAATAAGCCTATATGTCGAAAATCAACAGTGCACAACTGGGCCGTCCTGGTCCCATCCAGACCAAGGCACTCAAGCACCCCAATAAAGATCTGCACTTGGTTATGGACTCCTCCTTGGGTCTAACCAGGTCTTGTCCTTTATTATTTATCTAGTTATATATTCTGTGCTGTACACCCTGTCCCTGGGTCCCCTGTGCTCTGGCACCTTCTAAGGCTCCTTTTTTCCACTCTTACTAGAGACTAGTTTCCTTGTGGTGTGACTGTGTATCTTGCACCACCTCACTGGAAATGAGAAAGTTACAGACACTCTCTTAACATATCATGAGTGACAAAGGCTTAACAGTGAAAATACTGCTCTAGGATCTGATTGATCCTATCCATCTGCCCTTCAGACTTAGGATGACATGCAGTTGAATGAAAGGTCTTGATTTTAATAATAGCCAACAATGACTCCAAAAATGGGCTGTGAATTGAGCCCTGATCACTCACTAGCTCTTGAGGTAAGCCTAACATGAAGACATTTTGGACGAAGAGCCTGTGTGTTTCCTCTGAGCAGATTGGTGAAAAAATGGAATAAAAAGAGAAGCTTGATAAATTAATTTACTACAACTATAATTGCGTCAAACCCATCAAAACTGAGGAGTTCAACAATAGAATCAGATGATAAAGAGGTCCATGACTTAGGTATGGAGAGCGCCCCCTCCGTTTAGATCATGGGTTGTTCCCTTTCTCATCCAAGAAGAGGCCAAGAAGGCCGGCAGCCCCCATCTTCCAGGGTGGCCTCGCTCATGTGGTTAACAAATGGTGGGTCACCGCTTACCCTTTAAGGACCCCGCCACCCGTTACAGTATTAACTTCAAATGAATTGATACTATAAATCAAGGAGATTTGTGCCAAGCTATTGTATAGACAGAATTCTCATGGTACAAAAGATCCAAATGAAGTTGATGGCGACAAACCTTCAGCATCAAGGCCATATAGCTCAAAAAGTCAGCAACAAAATCCTGATGGGCGTGTACTTTTGGCAAATAAAGCATTTAGTGACGTATCTTTGGCAAAGCTCGCCAGAGGCATTAAGTCATCAGAAAATGCGGCTGATAGTTCAAAACCCCCGCCAGAAGCATAGAAATCCACGTCAGACATTCCTCGCTTGGCCAAATGGATGCAGAGTGATTGGGTGCAGGTGGGTTGGCCATCCCAAACCCATTCCTGACCTCATGGGACCACTCCTAAGCAGGGTGCCCTGGGAGGTTCCCGCTGCTTGTCAGGCGAGACGCCATCATTTCAGTCATTAAAACGAAAGAAAATCAGCAATTTGGGCATCCGTGGACAAACTGACAGTAAATCAGCCCGCCGCCAATACTTTTGAAGTCAGTTCTAATTAAGTTCGTTTCCCCACTTAAAGTTTGCAGGTTAGGCCAAATATCAAGGGTCCCAATCCTGCGCTTTCCTAAGCTAATTCCCAAAATTGATCGTCTATTTAAGCAGCCATAACACACTGACGAAATTGACAGTCAATTCTCTTATTTTAAAATCAATTAAAAATCTTCACTGCTCAAATTTATTTAATTAAGTTCGTATTTTCCCTTTGCCAAATCTCCGTGACATTTGCAATGTGGCCCCTTGGGCCCTTATCAACTGGGTTATACCAGTATTGTTATTAGCTTTGGTCGTCGCCATAGTCAATTGGGACCATCATGTCAAAGACGTTTGGAAATCTTACCTGATCTTGCAACTCTATATTCTCAGGGCCATTGGCCCTGGGGCTGCAATAACCTGGTTTTTCACTGGGTTGTCTATATTTGTGGCCCATATGCACTTTATTGTAACTCTTATCCCAGCACACTTAAAAGTTGTTTGTGCGGCAATGCCCCTAACAATTTGGCTCGCCTTCAGGTGCTTTTTCATCTTGACTGGCAGGTTAGTCTAAACTTTATCTGCCATTGCTCTGACATAATCGACCTAAACTGTTTCCAGCCATATCCTCCCTCCTCGTTAAGATATGGAGATGCAGTGCTTACCATCTTCCTTATAAATGTTCAGTTGGTATCCTTCCTTCAGTTAATTGTCTGGTCAATTCCCAAATTTATAAGTATTTCCCAGATGGCTTTGGGGAATTTATTCATGGTCAACTTGTTCCATTACACCTTACTTTACTTCTGTTCACCATCAAACTGTAAACTTCATGATTGGATTTGCCAACTTTTCTTTCTCGTTGCAATCACTTTTGCAACTTATTCAATTCAAGACTGAATCTAGTTTGATAATCTCACAGAGGAGATTAGTCTGCGCCCATGTCAGGGAGCAGTTGGGCAAGCAAGGTAAGAGGAGCAGGTGAAAGACCCGCGGCTTCCAACGTTTGAAAACGCCCCAGAGAATCTGGCGGAATTGACAAAGATTTTAAAAAACTGGTGGTCACTATCTCCCCAGAGATACTCGCATGGCAAGCACAATGCAACCAGTACATCAACACGCCACACTCCCAGCCACTTTCGTCGGTGGAATTCAGAGTCTGCGTGTTTCTGGACATCCAAAAAATGGCTTTATGGGAAAGATTTTGTGAAGATGTGCACACAATTTTTCCGACTGTGGTATACGTTGCACCTCACTCCATGTCACGCGGTTGGCTGGACCTAGGTTTCAAAAGCAAAATGGCAGCAGATGAGGCTGCAGCGGTGTGCGTAGTGGTCAACCTCCCCGAAGGGCAATGGGTCATCAAAACTAAATGCACCAGATAGACAAAATCAAACCAAATTTTCCTCACGCTCAACTTTTTGCCTACTACGGTAAAATGTGACACTTTGGAACAACACCTGAAAGATGGTCTCGCCGTGTATGGTGAAATACAGTCTTTTGAAATGCAACGCTTCACGCTGATGCCACACCTGTGCACCGGGAAAAGCCATCGCAGTTCTGACCCCAACTGAGGAGATTGCGAAGGACCTAACCTAGATCCTGCACTCCACTTTTATTGAAATCACAGGGCATACCACCTACCCATTCCAGGTGACAGTGGACAGCGCTCCCCCCATTTGCACCCACTGTGATGCGTTTGGCCATAAGGTGCACACATGCCCCATCAAGGAGGGCGTCACATTCCAAGAGCACCCCTCGGCAGCCATGGCCAGCGGAGAGGCGCACTACAAACCAACCGCAAGCACCAAGGAGACTTTCCCATGGGGAGCACAAGGCTGCTACCTACTGGTAAAACCTATCTCCCCGCAAGAATGGAAGAAGGCCAAGCAGGCCCATAGGGCCGCGGCCAAGGAAGCGGCCAAAGCCACCACTGCTATCCCACACTCACAACGCCAGGAGGACATGGAGACCTTCGTGGCAGAAGTGACTCAGGAATCCATCACCCAATCAGATTGGGAGGCCCATGCTTAGTGGGCCACTCAATCCAAAGATCCGATGGGAGATTTGATCTCACCCAATCATTGCACCCAAGCTCCAGTTGAAACTGACTTGGGACCCATCCCAACTGAAAAATTTTTTTTGACCTGCTCAACAGTGCACCGAACTCATCCACACCACAAAAAATTCGTCCGACGTCAGGAAAACAAAAAGCAAAGGCTAAAGCCAACACGACTCTTTCCTTGAAAATCAACAAAAACTCTGATAGCATTGCTGCTAACACCCACGCTGCTGTGAAGGCCCATGGGGAGCTAGAAGAGGCTGCTGGGCTCAGGTGCCCACCCCCTCTCACCTAAGGTGTGATGGGGGAAACCTTCACTTTAGGGACATTGAATATCGCCAGACTCAAGGCCTCCCCATCCTGGGCTAGGAAACTGAGTTTTTTACAACACAATTTACCCATGGACATCCTGGCCATCCAGGAGTCCCACTGTCCACAAGGTTCCGAGGAAACTTGGAAAGCAATGCTCCTCCCATCCTTATCCTTTTGGCTGAAGCACTGTGGGGTGCTAATTTGGAAAATAACTTTTTCAAATTTTTATCCTCAGAAACATTCCTAAATGGCTGAGTGCTTGTTGTCACTTTCTCGTGGGCTGATGTAGCACACGCAATCATCAACATCTATGCCCCAAATGGTGCACGTGAGTGTTGGTAATTTTTCTCATCGGTCAAAATCCCTCCCAATACCCCCAGACTCTTTCCTAGTCAGTGACATAAACTGTTGGCTAAACACACCAATGGACCGGTGGCCTTCCTCACCCCACACCCCCCAGGGTCACGTAGAACTACGCATTCTAAAGGCCACCCTCAGGTTAATGGATGCGCTGCCATGACATGCCCCGCTGCTCAAAAACATGGTGTGTCCCCACATCCACAATGGCCAATTAAGGTTCATGACCCGCATCGACCTTATTCTAATGCTGGCGAAATTCCAACCCCACATCTCCCACTTCAAAACAACAAAAAATGGAATTCTCTGATCATCGGCTGGTCTTGCTAACCTACCACCTACCTGTCACAGCTGCTAAGGCCCCACATTGGTGCAAAATCCGCCCACCCGAGCTCGCGTCACCAGGATTATCCACGTGGGTGGAAGAGGCAACTTTGGCAAAAAAAGTTTGTTGCACCATTTTGTGCAGACCCCATTTCTACATGGGCAACTTTCAAATATGACACCATCCGCCACTATCGCCATCTCTCCTCCAGACACTCATGAGCCACATCGGCAGTTATCTCGCACGCTCTGGCAGAATTGGCACATTTGGAGTCCAACATCCCAGTTACAGGATACAGCTCTGCATGGGGCTGGAAGTGGGCAGAGCAGCTGCCCATCTCAATGCACTCGAAAGACAACACAACATCAGGTTTAGGTTCAGTACAGGGCCACATGCATCACAAAAAGTGACAAGTGCACCGCACATTTCTTTAAAAAATTTTCGCACCATGCCAGAGCGTGGCCTGCACACAGGTGCAAAGATCGGATAATTCCATTGCGGATACACCAGCTGAAGTGGCAATCAAAATGCAAAAGTATTACTCTGAGTTATACCGATCCAATCCAATTCAGCCAGCTGAGGTGGCAGAATTTCTCGACCGAGCCCACATCTGCACCATTTTCCAATGCCTGAAAATAATAAATTTGATTACTCCAAACGAATTATGGACAGCCATTTGTGGTGCGCCAAACTGAAAATGCCCAGGCCCAGATGGCATTCCATATGAGTTCTATAATAAATATTTCAAATATATATTCCCATTGCTGCTCGCCTCACTTAACCAAAGCCTGTTGTAAACGCGCCTCCTACCAGGAGGACATGAGGTTTTTACCATCACACTCTTCAAGAAAGGGGATAATCTAGACTTAGCCAACTGGCGCCCCATTTCTCTAACAAACACAGACACCAAAATTTTAACAAAA
>JAKSZP010014082.1:0-19034 GCA_022478985.1 Massospora cicadina | reverse complement strand
CCAAAATATAAGATTCTACAATTAAGTTATAGTTGTAGAGGATCAGAAATAGTGGCTGATTGATGAGAATATCGTTGGGTGGCATCTCTGATGATATTAGAAGTTGCTGACTGATGAATTATTCTTGGGCATCATCCTCAATGATATTTGAGGCTATTGACAGATAATTTCGTCAGGCATCATTTCCGACAAAATTAAGCAATAATTTGATATTGGGATAGTACCCAATAGTCAAATTATAGGGAATCGTTCAAGCAGAACAAATTGGAGTCATCAGAAACTACCAAAACGTTCAAACGCTGGAGGAAGAGTGGGATTGTTATCAGCCAAAAAAATTGGTTTCAAGTACCTAATACCAATTGTTTGGTCCGCCAAACACCCAAGGATTAAGCTGCCTAAAAAAACCCAAGGCAACGGTACCTGACGAGATTTGGTGCCTAACACTGAGGGTTAAACCAGTATAGGAGCACAAATATGCTTAGTGGACAGCCGAAAATTGTGTGCCAATTCCTACTATATCAAACCCAAATTATTTCCTAATAAAGGAAGATTGAAACTGATATTAACTAAGTTTTTAAACATTGGTTGTTTTAAACATTACTCTTAAGAGAAGAGTGCAAGTATCAGATATCCTTAGGCTGTTTATATTAAAATCTCCACTTGGCTCTGCTAGAAGGGAATAGGGAAAGTGTTCCATACCAGTATCAAAAATATCTTCAAGAGGAAGAAGCACCAGTTTAGCGTTGGACTTTACTCTCAATGTGGCTTTTGGGCAATCAACCATGATATTAGTCTTCATATTATTATTGCCCCAGTCTATCATAATCACTCAAATAATCAACGCCAGGATCCACGAATCTGTGCAGTTGAAATCCAGGGCTAAAAAGCGAGCCAACAAAGCCCAGGATCTTAACAACAGCTGAGCTCCATGTTAAAGGCAGAGTTAAAACCATGGTTGGCGAAAAAGGGGAACAGCCAATCAAAGAATGCAAAGTGTTATTGTAGCTAAATTGGGCCATGGGAAGGTGAAAAACCTAATCTGAATGATCTGCGGCGGTGTAGCACTTCAGGAACTGTTCCAAGCACTGGTTCACTCATTCAGTCTGCCCATCTGATTGGGGGGGATAGGCAGTTGAATGGCAGGGGCAAATCCAATTAGTCTTACACAACTCTTTCCAAAAGACAGAGGTAAACTGGGGTCCCCTGTCACTAACTATATAATGGGGAACCTCATGGAATGCAAACACATGTGTGATGAAGAGCCTAGCCATTTCAGCTGTGGTTATTATCATTATGCAAGGAGTAAAGTGGGCGAACTTCGTAAAGTGGTCCACCACCACCGTGATGGCATCATAACTATCAGAAACGGGTAATTCCACAATGAAATCCACCAATAGGGAGGTCCAGGGCCCTTTCCGCCTTCTGTACTAGAACCAACAAACCTGCTTATGGTTGACGATTGGGTTTTCTTTGATTGCAGATCAGGCACTCTTTACAATACCATCCCATCTGAGCAGGCAAGACCTTCCAATTGTAGGTGTGTCATATTAGCTCTAAGGTCTTTGCTTTCCCAGGATGACCAACGGTAATTCTATCATGATGGCCCCGGATGATTTTCAGGCGCAGTGGTCCAGCAGGAATCCATATGCGCCCCTGAAACCACACCATATCATCCTTTACGTGATAACCCCTTAATAAATCCTCCCAATTCAGAGCGCTCTTAGCATGAACAATAGTATATTCAGCTGATAAGAACTGAGAAAGAACTACCTTTCTGAACATACTGTATTCCAAAGCATTTTCCAGAGGTGCAAGCGCTGGCGTGTTGGTTGTGAAATCAGGATGTTGAGACAATCTTATCTGGCAGAATCATCAACTGGGTGTTATGAACTTCCACCTCCTTCAGATTGGGAGCCAAAGCAGGGTTGCAGCTTAAAGAATCCGCCAAACCATTCTCCTTGCCCTTGGTGAACTCATAAAGAAGATGAAACTGGGAAAGGGTATCATGCCAATGGGTCTGCCGTGGGGTTACGACATGAGGCGCGCGATAGTACAGCTTGGTACGGTGATCTGTATGTACATGGAAAGGTTGGTAGGAGCCATGTAAGTGGTGACGCCAAGAAACAGCGCCTCCACCACTACTAGTAACTCTTTGTTGTAAACGGCGTAATTCAATTCAGGCAGAGACATTTTTCTAGAAAAATATCCCACAAGATGCTCTATCCCATCTTCACCTAAATGTAACAAGGCAGCCGCTATGGCAAAGTTGGAGGCATCAGTAGACACAATGCACTCTTTTGAAGGGTCGACATGGCGAAGAATGGACGTGGACAACAGAGTGCACTTCACTGCTTGGAAGGGGCTCAAAAACGGGAAACCACTGAAGCACCTTTGCACCGCTAGCCTTATATAAGGGCGCTGTCACCTCAGAAAGATTGGGCGTGAACTTCTTGAGGAACGTACATGTCCTCAAAAAAACTCCTCAATTCCTTGACCAAAGTGGGGGTGGGCCACTCACGAATAGTCTTCTACTTGTCTGGAGTTATCATTTGTCCTTGTTCAAACACGACGTTGCCCAGAAAAGTGACCTGGGACTTGAAGAATTCAAACTTGCTGATCTTTAGCGTGAGGCGGGCTGCTCTTAACCTCTCCACCACTTGCCAAAGGTGTACCACATGAGACTCATGATCAGGGGAAAACACCAGGATATCATCCATGTAAACAACCGCGCATACCCCTAATAAGTCCCCAAACGCTGCATCAATGCGACGCTGAAATATAGCAGGAGCATTATTAAGCCCAAAGGGCATGGCCTGAAACTGGAATATCCCTTTTCTGGTATGGAATGCGGTTAACCACTCTTGTACCTTCTTAATCCGAATCTGATTGAACGCATTTAGGCAATCCAGCTTGAAAACCTTAGCCTTTTCCACATAGCGCGCAATCTGAGAATCCAAAGGGATGGATGTAGATCTGGTACTGTGACATTGTTGAGGTTCCCATAGTCTACGCATAAGCGTAGAGTCCCATCAGCTTTGTCAACAAAGAAAAGTGGGGAGCATACAGGGGAGGTACGCCGAAAATTGCATCTTTGGCTAACTTCTCCTTAACCCACACATATAACGCCTCTTCCTCCTGGACAGTCAATGGGTAAATGGGGGAATAAATCTGCACCAGATCCACAGTGAGCTTAAACTCACAGTGGTATTTGGAATGATCAGTTAATGCGTCTGTTGATGCTGCATCAAAGGAAGATTTCAAACCCTCCAAACAAGAAGGTAGGGGAACCTCCACGGTGGGCTTCAGCATAGGGGCAAGGCTAAGGGTGTGAAGGTGGGGCCAGTGGGGCAATTCGCCCTGAACGTTAGCCTCAGACAAAGGAGCAACTAGTGCGACCATTTTAATGTAAGGAATAGGGTATTCTCTTTCAAGTTGGTTTTGACGTCAAACTTCCGCTAAACTTCACCCCCAAAATGATAGGGAACAAGAGGTTTTTGATAGTTTGGAAGTTATCAGGCAAGTGGTACTTGCCAACCTGATAGTCTACTTTACCAATGACCTTCAGAGTGGGAATACCTTGAGATGCCTCTCACCCAACAATACTCCCTGGCAAATAACTCAGCTCAAGGTAGTCGGCTAGGCTTTAGTCTATAAAGGTTTCAGTAGCTCTAGTATCCACCAGAATAGTGGTGCTGAATTTCCATAAAGGGGAGAAAAGGGTAGCAGTCAGTAGAAAATACCCGGAATGGTCTTTGTTTATAGCAGACAGTGCCAAAACATCACCAAAAAACTCATATTTTGGCATTAACATGTCACCCTGGTATATTGTTTGAATCAAACAATGGGGAGGGATAATTGCCACTCTTACTACTGAGGCCACATATCCCACCACATCTTCATCAAGAGCATAAAAATTGTTGTATTGTAAGCGCAGCTCCTTTTCAACTTCCTGAGTGCTGCGAATCATGGAAGAGGTCAAACGGGGATTTTCTGGGGTGATTTGATACACAGGAGTAGGTTCCATACATGAGCCATGAGAGAGAAAGTATGGTTCAGAGCATATATAAGGTTTCTGTTATAAACGCGTTTTTAGATGTGAACAACCCTATTCCCACAACAGCAACAGAATGCTCAACGTTATCCAAGGCCAACACATCCAGGCCCATCTGCGCTAATTCTGCTGCATCATCTGAATGTGCTTCCAAAGTGAACCCCATTTATTTAACTTGATTTTTAAAATTTTGGTGGAAAGTCAGGGAATCACGACTTTTGGACCCAGAAGCATCCATATCCACCAGGCACAAGCATGAAGGGTGGGCACTTTCCAGTTGGAGGCAGCCAAGATAATGCCGAGATGCTCCAACCTTTGGAAAAAAGAGGAAACAGTGGTGCGGCTGACCACAGCCAAAGCTTTCAGTCGGCATCCACTGTTTACACTTTGGAAAAGTCCCACACTGGAAAAGTTTGTGCACATAAAATTAAGAGTATGTCAACTAATGTAAGGAGTGTGTCTATAACTCTCTTGTTCCCAGCGTGGTAGTGCATTGTGCACAGGGCCAACACTAGGGAACTAGTAACCCAAATAAAAGTTATTAGAGCCCAGCAGAGGGTGCTGGAGTAATAATAACTTAAGTAGAGGAGGGCGATATTTAGGGTGAATAACCAGCCAAAAACGACGTGGTGCACAGAGTGAGAAGGGGTAAGCGTCCTAGATTGGAGGGAACAGGGCAAACCAATGTTGCACTAGGGGATAACCTCATCATATTCAAAATGGAACGGTTAACGTAGTGCAAGACCTCCTTGATTTTGTTCATGCACAGGATCATCTGAGATAATATTAATAAAATGGGGAAAACAGGAAAAGTATATTGTGAGAAAGTCAAAGAACAAGGAATTTTGGTCACAAAAAAACAAATTTAAGCATCTTTGGGTTATTCAGGGTCTGCCAAAGTGGTCCCAAGCACTGATTCACCAATATGCAAACACTTTCACCCCAAATTGGTAGAATATGCTGAAGCTGACTTCACTCAGGTAATTGATTGAAGTTGTACCCTACCCAAATTTGTGATTTTGTAAATGGAACAGGTTTCAAACCCCCGTTCCTTAATCAACCAAATTGAACCACCTTTGTTAATTGAATAACTCGTCCATTTCTTGCTTGAGCCGATACAAGGGGCTGGGCATTTTGAACCTCACTAGTACCAACCTGGGCATATTTGGCTTGTACTCAGCTTTGGTCTAATGTGTGCTTGAGGTCATGGAGGTCCTGAAATTTCACCTTCTGGGCTTCCTGCCTCCCAGCCTTATTCTTGAGGTTGGTGCCTACTATCAATTCATTCAACCATGACATGGTCAGCCTTCAAAGCAAACACCATTCTTCAGGCATTCCACATCTCATTTCATCACTCTTGGGCTGCCTCAGCGCTCATTAAGCGCATGCTATTGGAAGTGGACCACCTGGAGTCTAATGTCCAACTCCAGCAGGGTCTAGCCCAGATTGGGGTCTTAAGTGTGCAGAAGTGTCTTCTAGTCTCAATGCACATGTAAGACAACACAAACATCGCGTTTGTGTACAGTCAAAATAGAAATATAGTGGTGGGTGACACGAGCTCCACCTAATTTTTCTGTAAATTCTTTGCACTGTAACATAACTTGGCATGCACACAGGTGAGGCAGCCTGACAACTCTGTTGCAGACGCTCCAGCTGATGTAGCAGTCAAAGTTCAAAACTTTAACTCTGAGTAGTATAAGTCTAAACCAGTCAGACTGGCTGAAGTTGATGAGTTTCTTAATGGTACGCATATCCACACCATTTCATAATAATAAAGTTAATAAATTTAATTACTTGTGATGAACTCTGATATGCCATTCATGGTGACTGCACAGGAAGTGGCCAGGTCCATATGGGATTCCATACGAGTTCACAACAAATATTCTGATAAGATTTCCTCACTAATTCTTACCCAATAAAAAATGTCTTGTAGAAACGCGCCTCCTTCCTGGGGCCAGGAGGCCTATATGATAACGCTGTATAAAAATGGCTATAAGCTGGACTTGGCAAACTGGCGCCCCATCTCACTTACTAATACAGATATTATGTTATTCACTAAAATTATGGCCAAACACCTTGGAGAAGTTGCTTCTGAATTAATCTCCTCTGAGCAGTTCAGTTTTACCCTCAAGTGGTTAATATGGGACAACATACACACAGCAGCAAATTTCTGCTGATACTGAATACAGGGGCGCTTGTGTTCTTAGACTAGCAAAAAGCTCATGATAGGATCAATTGGTATTACCTTAAAGCTTGCTTACACAAATTCCACCTCCCCATAAGTATATATTGGATGATGTTGCTCACGGAGTCTTCCACAATGGCTGTGTGTTGACTTGATTTCCTCACTGAAGTTTTCACCCTCAAAAGGGTCTGCGCCAAAGGGACTCTTAAGTCCACTCTTGTACAAATTCAGCATTGATTCGCTTTTATGCAATGTGAACGCACGCCTTGCTGTATCCATGTGCAAGGTTAGCATCTGTTAGGATGCTGGCTTTCTCTGATGATTCTATGGTTGGGATGTCTGACAACCATGATGCATGAGCGCTGGAGGCAACTATCCTGGATTACTTCATGGTCAGTAACACCGCCCTTAATTCCTCCAAAACCAAAATCATTCTCCTAAGCTGGTACAAAGCCTACTGATCACCAGCTCCCCAATGTTAGCCCGCTTCAGTAGCTAGCTCTGTGGTTCGCTTGCCCCGCCACCCATTACTGCCCCGCTTATACTCCCTTTAATGCCAAGACCCACTTCTGGTCTAGTGCCATTTTGGAGTGTGGCTAGAGGTGGGAGGGTTCGCCTCATTGATAAAAGAGCACCACATCCTAGACAATGTCACAAAGTGCATCGCCTCTCTAAGAGTCCACCAGGCTACCCTCACAGGCCAGGTTATGCTTGCCAACTATATGCTTTTCTGTTAAAAGTCTGGTTTGTTGCTCATGCCATCGCCTTTTCCCCCTTTTCTTCATCTCTTTATATTTTCTCTTACAAGGGTGGCTTTGGTTAGGACGCCCTTCTCTGGTGCGCCTATATGTTATCTTTGATCCTCGCTATAGTGGTGTTATGGGCCTGCTCAACTTTGAGTCCCATTCCAATAAAATCCTTGGCACCTGGATCGCTGCGGTCACCAACCCCAACTTCTCAGATCACACTGCTCATGCGCGGCCCATTCCAATTTTGCCACGCCCTTTGCCTCCTCAATTTTATCCATCCCCATTCTCTACTTAACTATCTGGCCTCTCATCCTCTGCAGTGAGCCCACATGGGACGTCGCCCCACTTCAAACTAATTCTCCTCTAAATGCAGAGCGCTGAAGGAGAATCAGCATCAGTGTACACATCGCCCAGAGGGGTCGCCCTACTCCCCATTTCAAGCAAAAAGTCTGTTGGCAAGTCGTTTTAAACAACCTGGTACCCCAATGTCTTCCCATCACTGCCCGTGTGGACTACCTTGACAAGATGGACAACTTATACTCTCTGGAAACTTAGAAGGACACTTGGAAGTACATAGACCATCCTCTGTTATAACCCCCAGATTCGTGCCCATGTGTGAAGATTCCTGAGAAAGGTGTACTGGACTGCTAAGCGGTTCAATGCATCTCAGCCTTCATGAATTGTATGCTTTCAATATGGGTCGTTAGTTAATCACTTGGAAGATTGACCACCATCACAGGCAATCTGGCTGGATTTTATGTGACTCTTTTGCCAGGAGCATGTACAGACTTTCAGCATTTCTAAGAACATCTTCACCTTTTCCATGATCTCCCCTATCCACCTTTCTCTTTGCGCTTTAATTGTTAAAATAATCTATGGAAGATCCACACTATTGTTTTTGACGCACTTTCCAGAACTACCATAACCCTTTGTGAAGCTGTGCGTAGCTTCCACTCCCACCTCACGGACCACTTTCAAGCTTAGAGTTTGGCTACCTGCCATTCCGCCACCGCTGGTTGGTGTCATCTTGATTGCCCCATATGATTTCTCTCGTCAGACCTTTTCCTTAGTTTGCGCTCAGTTTTGGCTCAGGTCTCCCCTGACACTCCCCCTCTTCCTTCCAAAGGCAGTACTGCTGGCAACAGGAGGTAGATTCAGATCTTTTAGGGTACCCTTATGTTTCTTGGTATTTTGTCGTTGTTTTTTATCAAAAGTGTCCATCCCATGGTTGGCCTTCCCAGAATAAAATTTAATAATTAAAAAATTACAAAATAACCCAGCACTATTTTATCAGCAGAGCGCTGGGTATTTATAGCTTTAGGGAATTTAGGAGCGGGGATTGTAGGATTTTCTTACAACAGGATACACTAATCTTTTCCAAAAACGCTGGGACCTTTGTGCCATATTGCAGTATTTACATTGTTGGTGGCTTATTTTGTGGTTCCTGTTGCCAAACTTCACTTGTTTATCAGAGTTTCAGCGTCCTTGCTGTTGAAAAAGCTTTTCTGGTGACAGTGGGATCTAATGGTCAGCAGGCCAACCAGTATGGAGAATGGCTGACCCTTGCCATTTTGACTTAGGCGATGGGGCCAGCAGCACCAGCTGACCCCTTGACATGATACCCTTGCCATTCAGGGATTCTCCAGCGTAGACCACAACTTATAAAAATAAACATAAACAAAAATTAATATGAGATTAGGCAAAGGGAGATATTTATTGAAAGGGAAAAACCTTGTATTTATATGTACAAATGGGCTAATTGCCCTTTGACAACCTAATAGATTATTTCTGAATCTTCCAGCCAACCACTCTCTCTTATTACCATTGCGCTTCTCACTTTAATGATGTTGACTCTCTTGCCCCATCTTTCCAATGTCTTAATATTAGTTTCAGCTTCATCCTCGGGCTTCAGTCACCAGTGAGCCATATACATCTATTATATATAAATTAATATCATTTTTATATTTGACTTAGTAATAATGCGCTGGAGACAGCTTTGGCCACTTGAGTAAATTGAAATAACTTGGCTTTTTACCAACAACAAATTTTGACTCTCCTAGTTGATCATTTGGGGAATTGCTCTTTCAGGAAATAGTCAATTATTAATATGAGGTGCTTAACTAACAACAGCCACCTCAAACTCAAAATCATTAGCTTTACCAGCATGCAATAATTAAACCAATTAAATAATTAATGGCTACTAGTCGCCAGTGATTTTAATACTACTTTAGGGCCAGTGATTAACACCCAACCAATACTAACACTCAATCTCAGCAGAATACTTAGATTCAGCATATCCCAAATTGGGGAGCAACTATCAAGCAATCACCAAAATAACAACAAAGTTCTTTCGTTGAGCCATTCCACCAGGATTGGCCATTTTATCCCAACTAACAATAAAATAATTAGTAGTGTAAGTTCTGGGAGACCAGTCCTTGCAACTGGATAGGGATCAGCACCCCTTCCGGATGAAAAGGGGCCCCAAGGCTCCAGTGAACCCTCTGTCACAGCTGGGCGACCTAGCCCATGTGATAGATGAGCGCTGGGTGACGGCTTTCCCACCCAAAAAGTATCCCACTCCAACTTTTTCCCCCCTCTTCAATCCTGATAAGTTTGATAAAGGGGTCTTCAGGGAGATTGCGCACATCAGGGGGCATGGAGAGGCCCCTGGGACCACCCAATCCCCAGGCAAACCATGTCCAAAATTTGGGAAAATGGCAATTTCCCAACATCGGAGCCCAGCCAGCAATTTCCAGACTGAGAGCTGGTCCAGACTGGCCTGATTCGGTGTTGAAAATTGCCATTTTCCCAAATTTCGGACATGGTTTGCCTGGGGAGTGGGTGGTCCCAGGGGCCTCTCCATGCCCCCTGATGTGCGCAATCTCCCTGAAGACCCCTTCTATCAAACTTACCAGGATTGAAGAGGGGGGAAGAGGTGGGAGTGGGATATCTTTGGGTGGGAAAGCCTTCACCCAGCGCTCATCTAGCACATGGGCTAGGTCTCCCAGCTGTGACAGAGGGTCCACTGGAGCTTTGGGGCCCCTTTTTGTCTGGAAGGGGTGCTGATCCCTATCCAGTTGCAAGGGCTGGTCCCCAGGACTTACAGGTATAATCAAACTGGTTAATTTTTGTAAAACTTAATTTGCTCATAATTTTTCAAAAAGATTTTTCTATCATCCAAGGTATTTCCACTTAATTGGCCTCTGTGTTTGCAGTTCCGTCAGGGTTTGGTCTTGAGCTGCCCAATTGCTCGCAAATTTGCCGCATATTCTCTGATTTTTTTTTCTATGTAAATCTCAGCCGAATTGATCTTCATGAAGGGTTCATTCTTCCTCACTTTTTAGCATACTATGGAATTGAGACGAGGGGGCGATGGAAAAAACACTTGTCAAAAGGTGTGTCCTAGATTTTCTATTTTTTCTAGTGAAAAAGTTGGGGTCTGTTCTCCTTACTTAATCAAAAGGGGTGAATTGTGCGATCCTTTTTTGGGTGCTGTTAAGGTCCTTAAAGGAACGTTTTTCAAGCTGAATGGCATCACGCAGAACTGAAATATGCCTCTTCTGGCCTTAATCGCTTTAAGCCACTTCTTGCCTTCCGCCACCCAGACCTGGGTGAATGTTTTATTAGATTAAGCTTCAAAAACAACAAAAGATTTTGTGATCGCCTTGCCAATAATCTTCTTGAGGAGAAGAGGGTAGGGTTCATGGAACATAATATAATTCAAATGAACGTAGTCAACGCAGGGGCGAGATGTACTATCAGACATCTGAGCAAAAAACTATAGGCGACGTTATAGTTGACATTTGCTTCAAAACCCACTTCTTCTTAATCATATCTTTTAACTACAATTAAAAAACCTTGTCCACCTGCACCGTGTAGGTATATGGTGGACAATTGATGTTGAGCATGGCTGCCATCAAGCAGAAAGCCATATCATATTTGGAATGCAGTGTATTGCGTTTAACCTGTTCCATGTCAAAGATGTCCTGATATGCTATCAACGCTGTAAGATAATCTGGTAGAAGGCCTGATAGAAATGGAGTTAAGTGATGTAAAACTTCCTCCATTTCATTGCAAGAATATCATTGAGGGGAAACAATTCCCACAACTGAGCATTTTTGAAGGAAATAATATTTGAGTCCAAGTTGATGCTAACATGATTCCACTACCACCCTACACCAAAATAACTGGGAATAGAAGGTACATTACCACGGCAAATTGATTGATGAAAAACTGGTGCACCAAAAAAAGCATGAGCCGCCATATGGTATAAAAAACATTGAAGTGAATGACACTCTCAGCATAGGCGCGCCCATTTCCAAGTCCAAATACTGATCCTGCGTCAATTGAGAACTCATAAAGTTCATTGATCAACTCAGATTTACCAGCGCCTCAATTGATAACTGGTTTGCAATTAATCAAATATCCGGAGGTAACAGAAAATAAGCAACCTCTTTTTTTGGCCACCAGATGGGACACTACTAGCTGAGTGGTGATAAGCGCGGATTCATCTGAGATACACCGTAGGAAATTCCATTTGCTTATCCCATGAGAATTCATTTTCATATTCTGCTCTGTCCAGATGATGACAACTGGGACACCAAGGGATTCACTCCCAGGGATAGCACAGAAATACTTCACCCACCGACGCAAAGGTAGGGAATATGAAACAATGGATAATACAGTGACAGGAATGTCTGCTGGTACTAAAAGCACACCATATGAGCCTTGTTTTTTGTCCCAATGGTTGAGAATTTCAGGATCTCAAAACTAGTTAACAACCCCCTCACGCTTGCAATCCATTCCCGCTTGACTCCTCCAGAAAAAGGGGAAACCTTAGGTCATCCTCTACTCAACCCAAGGGGTAGACCCTACTGTGATTTGGGCCGAAGAAAGTGTAAAAACCCCAGCAAAGTCCGCAATCCGCTGAACAAGCCACCCTTCAGCATAAACTCACACTTGCTGACAGGTAAACTTTCCTTTCATATAAATGAACCAACGCAGCTCCCCACACATAGGGAAGGATGGAGAAGGATGAAAATGTGAGTTGCTCCATTATGCCATGGAGTATTTTGATAATATAAGTCTGACCTGGAGCTTCAGTTGAGTGGCCACCTAAAACTCCAGTCTGAATACCTCAGGTTCAGCCATCCATTTTTTAGTACTAGATTCCAGCCATCCATTTTGACAGATGGAAAATGAAAAAGGAAACTACAAGGACAACTAGGGGTTTCCAGAATTAGTCTCATCGCTACTATTTTCCAATGAGACTCTCTATCACACAAGAAATTTTTTCTTATATTTTATAATTTTTATTGAAAACTAAAATGACAGAAAAAGAAAAATGGAGCAACAGCATTACCTGTCAGGGACTGATGCCCTAAATGCTCACCAAATGTGGAACTAATGCCAAGTGCATTACCATCAAGAATATTTGGCAATTTGTTCCAGTAGATTGTCATTCTGAATAGTTTCTAATACTAGCTCAGATCTGAATGTCTCAGTTAGATTAACATCAAATTTGCTAGGGAGAATATTCATTCCAACTCAATTGTACTTGGTGTGATGCTGATGATGTCTATGGAAGAAGGCACGTTGCACCCATTGTCAGGCCACATATGGACAGATTCATTGTTCAAAAGGGATTGGAAACGCTCATATTTGTCAGAAATAAGCTCATTAGGGAAACTACTGGGAGAAACCTGGCAATGGGAATCTTCACGATCAAAGATTAAGTTAAAACCTTTATTTATGATTGGATGCAACTTTTCTTCCCCAGTGTCACTCAAACCCATGATACCCCTCCTGAGGATGCACGCCAATTACTTTCAGCTGTGTGCTGGTTTCTACCCTCCACCACCTCTTAAAATTTCTGTGTTTTACCCCACCAATGCTTTTGTGGTGAGCAGGGGTGGACAAGGCGTGATTCGCAGGGTATATGCCGTTACCCATCTCAAATTCACCAAATGGACTGGATTGCCTAGGGTGATGAGAGGGATGTCCGCAAGCCTCTTTCCCTTTTTGTTTATGGTGTAAATTTCTCCCAGTCCAGGAGCAGGGGTTTTTCACCAAGAATTATACAACTTACTTCATTTAATTTTAAGTTTTATATGTATGAATTTTTATAAACACTTTTTGCTTAGGAGAATTAATCTAAATGGAAGCTTCTCAAAAAAAGTAAAAATAACATTTTAAAAACTTAATAAGTAAAAACATGTGGGACCATCTAGTACTAAAAAAAATAAGCAAAAACATGATATCATTTAAAATCTACTAATTTGAGTTTAGATTTATTGTTGTTTTAATTTTTATTTATTTATTTAACCGAGGTAAGCCAACCAGGGGATGGGCATTACCAATCTATCTTTGGAAATGGTGGGGGGGAAGACTAGCGATGACTAGATATGATTGGGCACCCTGGGGTACACAGGTTACCCCTGTTGCTGGCTGGGACAGCCAGATGTGGGTGGGAGGGGTGCTCTATTCCAGGGGGATTGCCTCCACTATAGAGCAGGTGTGGAGGAAGGGGTCAGTGTGAAGGAATCAGAGCGGGAACCATGAATTTATGAGTCTTTGCTGTCTTGGTCTCATATGCCCATAGAGCCAGGCTTGGAAATGCTCCAGTAAATGGAAGTGGAACCTATTGACAACCTCATGGGTGGTAGGGACAATGCCCTTGAACGCACACAAAGCAATAGTGTGAATCGTCCACATTGCAATGGGTATCAGTAGGGTGCGCAGGGTGGATGGGATTGGGGATGAAAGTTGAATCTCAAGGAGGCTCTTTGAGATAAAAAAATCCTGGCCATCTTGGATCTTGAACAGGCGTGCGACTTCTTGCCTTATGGCTTTGTATGGGGGGCAGGTTTCTAGGCGGTGGTGTAGGGAGCCCTCTCCTCTGCATACTGTGCAGGTTGATTGGAGTGAGTGGGAGCAGTCCGCTGTTCTGTAGGTTCTTCTTAGCCAGTGCCAGGTGTTGGCCCTTACCCTCGGCTGAAGGAGTGAATGGTGCGTCATCCTCCATATTGCCTTTTGTGTGGATAGGTCATAGGGATATCCAAAGCGTCTAGGTAGTCAACTCTCTGGCAATGGATGGGGTCGATGTGAGTATATCTCTGTGGGGGTGGTCTTCTGGCTTTTGTAACGCAAAGTGGGGTCTGGGTCGTCCCCTTCCCTGCAATGTACTGGTGGTAGCGACGGTCCATCCCATGCGGCAGATGGCTCAGAGGAGGCGCTTAAAGTGAGGGGGGGGTTCCATGCGGGCCCGTTGCATCTGGGAAGTTAATGAGGTATGTTAGTAAACTGGAAGGATGGTGTGATTGGGTATTTTGAGTGCCTGCGCGAAGTTGGTCCTCGCTGCCCTGGACCAATGCTGTTGTGGGGGGTCCGGGGTTATCACTTCCCCTATCCAGGTGCCCAGGATGCAGTTGGCATGGTGCTTGAAATCTATTAGGCCTATGTCCCCTCTGGAGCGTGGGCCATACAGCGTCTCATACCTGGACTGGTAGGCGGGATCCAGGACATAGCCAACCTTGGATGAGCGCACGGATTGATGTTATAAAGGTGGGGGAGAAGAGGATCGCATGTGCTGGGAACCACAGCATCAGGAGGATGAGCGAGTTGGCAACTGCCACTCGCCCCATTAACCTGGGGGATCTACCCTTGAGGGAGGCGATTCTGTTGGATATCCATTGTAGCAGTATATTTTCAATCATCTTGCTTGCATGCCCCCCTGTTTCCAACCATATCCCAAGATGGCGGACAGGGGTGGTGGGGTTACGCAAAGGGTAGGGAGAGCAAGTTTTTGCGTCTTAGGTTGTGTGTGGTGGGGGATGTGGTCCAGTTAGTGGTGTACTTGCCAAGGAGGTTATTTCGGTTTTCCATTTATTAAGTGATGCGCTGCTCACCATGGAGTATTCCTCTAGGGTATGAGCCAGCTGTCGAATGTCACTGTTGTCAGCTATACCTGTTACACAGTCATCCGCAAAGGCTAGTATCTTGACAGGGGGCTGGCCTGGCGCAGTTATGCCCCTGAGGCGTGAGCCAGCAACGCGGAGGAGTGGGTCAAAGATGAAGTTGTACAGTAGCGGGCTGAGGGGGTCCCCTTGCTTGAGCCCTCTGCGCGGGGTAGTCCTTTCAGTCAGGAAGCCCAGGCCACATACCGCCATTGAAGCGGGTTCCATGAGGAGCATTGCCCAGTTAATGAACCTGGGTGGGAGGTTGAAAGCATGTATGCATTCTTTTAGGTATGCCAGCTAATGCGATCATATGCTTTCTCCTGGTCAAGGAATACCAGGGCACCCATCGCTTTGGATTGGCATACATTGGCGATGGAGTGTATGTTAGACCAGATGGAGCGCCCAGGTGTAAAATCAAATTGGTTGGGTGATAGGGCTTTGAGGCTAGTGCTCCCAGTCTGTTGGCTAGAATTTTTGTGAGTAGTTTAGTGTCAGTATTAGAGAGTGCTATTGGGCGCCAGTTGGCCAGGTCCAGTCTGTCGCCCTTTTTGAATAGGGTAATGAAATAGGAGTCCTGGCCTCCTGGGAGGAGCAGTGTCTCCAGCAAGCACTGGTTCATAGATGCTAGGAGGAGAGGGGCGATCTCTTTAAAGTATGTTTTGTAAAATTTGTAGGATATCCCATCAGGGCCTGGGCTTTTCCTACGTGGTGCACCGCGAACTGTATTCCAGAGCTCATCCTGAATTATCAGGTTTAGGAGACTATAGTCCAGTGGTGCCCTCTGTATTCTGGTGGAGTGTAAATTTTTCATTTTTGGAGGTTGAATGGGGTGTCGTGGTAAAGTTCAGTTTAATAGAGGTGAATTTCCACCTTGACCTCTGTTGGGCCAGTTACCACGATTATGACAGCTTTGTGGACTTGTGTGCACTGAGGCAGGTTGCCTCAGGAGTGGTATTGGCAGAAGAAGAATGCTAAGCAGGTCTCGCCTTCTTTTATGTGCTTACCTTTTCATTATACTTTGATTCTGTGTTGGTGTTCGTGGATGAGGGCGTTGAGGCGGGCAGAAATTGTCGCCCATTTGCGCCCCCAATTAGGGCTGTATCCAGTTTTTGGGGTGTTTATTTCAATTTGTTCGAATTCCGCCAGGGTGCATCTGATCATGGTGGTATCCACGGTGTATTTGTGTGAAGCGATATGGCAGTTCTTGTTTATTAGTTCAGATTTGAATTTGTCTCAATTTTCAATGGGATCCAATGTGAACGGGGTAGTGAATTTTGGGTTCAAAGCTTAATGCTCAACCCATTCAGAAATTTTGGGGACTTTTATATTCTCTGGGTATAGCTTCCTTCAGGGCGACATCCATGTTTGAGTCCTGGTTGGTGTGAACTGCACCAAAACTATACGATGGTCAGAAAGATTAATTTCTTTTGTGGCAAAGTTAGTAATGAATGAGTGACAGGGTTTTGGCGCAAGGATGTGGTCTATGCAGCTCATCAAGATGAGCATACCCTCACATATGTTGGGGCGGGTCATATGGGGGAGGAGTGGGGCTCTGGGGAGGATGATGTAATACAGACCAAGGGATGCCTTCATTGCATGAAACTTGGAGTGTCCCGGTGGATATCCCTAGGGTTTGGCCATTGGTCCGTGGTGGGATCATCCCAACAGTTGAAATCGCCCAACATGATAGTGTCCAGTGGGAGGTTGAGCATCAGGATGAATTTGAGGAATTGTTTCAGTTCAGACATGGTGCACGGTGTGTAGATACAGGCTATCAACAGTGTGGCCTCTTGGTTTGCAATCCTTGCAATAAGGATGCAGCCATCTTAGTGCAATGAGGATTTGAGGATTTTATATTTTTTTGTTATTATTTAAGATTACCACCCCACAGTGGGACATCCATATCAACTGGGATGGTGAGACCATAGCTGCCCAGGACCCCTCTTCCCCCTGTAGACAGTGGATCTCTTGGATGGCCAAGATGTCTACCAGGGGTCGTGCAAGAAGTCCAGTTTTTTGGCTCAGGATGCTTGAGCCCTGGCTCCTGCGATGTTTAATGTCCCTATTGACACTGAGGTGCCCGCGGCGCCTCAGGAGTGGTTGGGCGGGACTTCCAGCCCTAGTTCCCCGCTCATTGCCTTGGACTTGCTCCGTGTGTTTGGGCCAGTCCACTCTGAGGCTTCCAACTCCTTACCTTGTGATTTTGTGCAGATAATATTTTTATTGGGTATATTAAGCTTTTCTGCACATGATATTGGTTGATTAGAGTTAGTGTTCTGATTGGCTCCCAATGTTTCAGGGTTTAATTTTGCGCTCTGGGCCCAGTTGGCGCATCCATAGTGGATTCATAATGTCCCAGTAGGTTTATTTGATTGGGATCACATGTTGATTCTGTCAGCTTAAAAAATTTTCTGTATGGTTTGTCTGATCCAACTGTTTGGTTTGGATCACATTCTCCATGGTTGCTCTGGTTTGTGAATTAGTTTCTGATTGGCTGGTTTGGCCAGTTTCCTTTTTGTCCATCTGGATTTGGCTCAGGTCGATGGAGGAGGTCATGAGAGATGCAGCCTTGGCCGCTTCCTGCTTGTGGGCCTTCTGTACCTGTTTGCATATTTTGGGTGAGATTGGGTCGATGAGGATGTAGTGTCCGTCCTCTCCCCAGAGGAAAGCGTGGTTGGTGTCGACCATTCTTACAAAGTACTCTTTATCTTTGTCCACAGCATCGTTGCAAAAGTCTGAAGCCATGTTGCCCTCTTTTATGGGGCACGCGTGCTCCTTGTGCCCCAGTGTGGTGCAGTGGTTGCAGATGGGGGTGCGCAATCCGGTGTGACTTGGAAAGGTTTTGACACTGCCCCATCTGGGAGGTGGAAAATCGTGGTGCGTGGGATTTTAGTTAAATTCTCAGCCACATTGGGGACCAGGTCGATTACAGTGATTGCCTTTCCTGTGCACAGGTTTGGCATCAGGTGGAAACACTGTAATTCGAGTTGTTTTATTTCTCCATAGCTTTGGAGGCTGAATCTTAGTTCATCAATAAGCTTACAGGGGAGGTTGGTGGGAAGCAATTTGAAAAAGATGAACAAAGTGTTTTCTTTGTTCCTTCTGGTGCGCGCGGTGCGCACAATTTGTTTGCCCTCAGGGAGGGCAATTTTGACACAGACTTTTGCTGCAATGTCTGTGTCCTCTTCAGTTTTGAAACCCATATCAATCCAGCCACGGTGGATGGTGTGGGTGGTAACATATACTGCATGGGGAAAGAGGGAGGCCTGTGCCTCACCTACCTTTTCCCACAGAGTTGGGGAATTGATCCCTAAGAAATTCGGAGCCTGTGTTCCACTTTTGATAGAGGCTGCACATACTGTATCTCCATGTATTGGTTTTGTTTTATTGTAAATTTCACAAACCTGGGCAAGTGTTTGGGTTTGGGGTTTCTTGGAGGCGTTGGCTCCCAGTCCCCCTCCAGGGCGTTTTTTGTCTTTGGGTGCACCATTTTGGCCACTTCCCGATATGACTTTCACCCAGTTTTATTGGGTTTTATTAAATTCGCTCATCTCACCCTATGTTATTATCAAAATATATTTGCTCAATCAAATCTTTGTAACTGATGTTATCATTATGGGTAAGAAAAGCAGTGAGGGGTAATGTCCCAAATTTTTTAGTTTTTACTAAAATAATGGTTTCTTTATAGAATTTACAACCTTTAACATGACCTAAATTGTTTTACAATAATTCACCTTGCACACTAGCATATAGTTAATTACCTCAATAACTATGCCATAAACCTAATTGATTATTTTAACTTATGTCAGTAGATAATAAATTCTTATATTATATTGTCAAACAATTCCATTTCCAATGTATAAAAAAGAATAACCTAGAGGGAAGAAAGATGAAAAGATCAGCCAAAAGACCATGGGTGATTCCTGGTGGAACACCTCTAATTGGGGTAACACTTAGACTAGTACTTTTCAGGCAAATACCATGAGATCAGGTAGTCAAGTTGCACTGACTATGTGGAGAACTCAAGGAGTCCAATGGAGGCTCCATGTCAGGCAACGTCTAGTTTAGTATAATCTAACCTGCGGATACTG
>JAKSZP010014081.1:0-19109 GCA_022478985.1 Massospora cicadina | reverse complement strand
TGTCTTTAGTTTTTCACAGTTGATTAGTTTATCCCCACTATAATGGAAGTGCTTGTCCCCTGGCCGACTTTCCTCAAATAAATATATGCCTGATGTAATCATTAGCCAAATGAACGCCCCAGTGACCAAGCATGGGTGGGTTGGCCATCCATGACCTGTTTCTGACCCATTGGGACCGCCCCTATGTGGGGTGGACCTGAGGATTCCCGTTGGCCACTGGCCAGATGCCAATATGCTAACTGACATAAATGCAATTGATCCTCAGTTCATGCATTTGCGGATGAACTGATAGCGACTTGGCCTACCACCAAAATCCTTTGATGTTGGTTCAAGTTGGAATTATTTCCCCCATCCCCCAAAAATTCTCTGGGTTAGTTCTTATTTGAGGGCCCTGATCCCTGCTTTGAACTACTACCAAATCAAACACTATTTAATCAGTTGATTTGCACTGAGAAAATTGTTGGTCAATTTTCTTTACTTTTCTTTCCAATAAAAATCCCAATACCCAATTCCAGTTTCTATTATGTTCAAATATAAACCAACCTTTAAAATACATTTCTACAACCCATAGGACCCATGGCCGCGTTTACCTGGTCTATTGCTAGGTTCCTATACATGACAATGACTCATGGGCACTTAATGGTGGAATTCTTCTTGGTTTCATAACTGTCATATCAACAGAAGTTCCACTGACTTTTAATCTTGGCATTTGGGTGCTCCGGCACTTAAACTGGCAGGCTGGATAACAGTAACTTGCTGTTTGCCTGATAGTAATTGGAAAGAGCAAATAAAACTGGCCAGAAAGGTGCGCCAGCTGGATGGGGAGCTTAGGTTCTAAAATGGCAACAGAATGTCCAGAGCTAGAGAAAAGTGAATGCACTGAATCAATCGAGTTATAATTACTAACCCCCTCTAATTTTGAGGACAAAAGTGAGGAGTACTCTATGAAGCGCAGCAGTGAAGGGTCTGTTGTAAGAAGACCCACATCTATGATGAAGGTTTCAGTCTCACCTTCTTGCGAGCTCCATGCTGGTTCTAAATGGTACCAGGTAGTTCAGTGGGTCGATATCCAATAATCAGGTTGGAGGTATACATTACAGATAGTACCTCAATGGATTTGTCATAATGAAACAAGATACTTGACTGGCATCAGGATTACAAAGATAGTTTCCCTGAGAGTGCTTGACAGAGATGTAGTTATCAAGTTCTAAGATCTGAAGTTCCACAGTACACTTAGGGTTGACAGTGCAGATGCTGTGGGACAGCATGGATGCAAGGATGGAGCATGTCCCAGATAAGGAGGGGAAAGGTTAACCTATATGCAAGGTCAGCACCAGTGTTATCCATGGATATGTGGAGAGAGCTAATTTCAACTGTTCAAGGGATTCAAACCTTGATGTCTTTTTAGAACAGGAGCAAGTACTGAGCAGTAGTGGGGTCTCCTTAGGCCAAGAAAACAAAGGAGTTAAAGGCCCCAAAAGTAGCAGGAGAGAACTTGCAGGGCTTGACAAAGGTTCCCAACGCTAAGTGAAATTCCAGAAGGGCTCTATTAGTTTCACTAGCAGCAAGTAAACACTAGTGAGTTCCCTCTGAAATCTTGCGCAAAAGCAGCTGAAAGAGAATTTCAGCAAATTCCTTGCCTTGAGACATATGGTGAGCCCTAAGGTTGGACAACATGTTAAATAATTCTTTTTTATGTATTTTAAAACAAAAGAGGATAGTGTCAAGCTATTTGTTGTAAATGAGATTGTTACTGGTGCATCTGGTCATTCCTTGACCAGAGAAATAGGTGCAATTAACCCCCAAACTGGTGGAGGTACTGGTGACCAGGTCGCCTCAGATAGGGGATATCAAGGCCCTTTTATAAGTGAGGCGAGTCTAGAACTTTTTAGTAAGCGCAAGATGACATAATTTGCAATAATTAGCAGTCTACATGAAGTGTTATCATGCAAAATAAATTTTCCGTCAAATTAGAAGATTTAAAATATGAGGATGATAACACAGCCCAAATTACATAAGAGAAAAAACCTTTTATATACCTTCAGTGGTCTGAAATAATGTGAGTTTCACCAGTGATGAAACGATGAGCAAACCAAATTCCCCCAATGTGGCCAAATGAGGCTTAGAATAAAAGTTTAAAAAATTAGGTCACCGTCCAATATCCAGAGTGACTCAAAGCCAAGATGCAAGGCACATCATAGGAGCGCCATTTCTCAAATCTGAAGTTGTGATGCTAATTTCTTTTTTATTTAACTGAGGCAAGCAACCAGGGGATGGACAATATCAAGCTCCAAGGAGCAAAACTTATACTAAACTATAATTTGATGTATAGTAAGAGATGAGCCTATCACTCAAACTGAATCAAAAAATAAAAATAAAAACTAAAATGATCTAACCAGGTCAGATGCAATAAACTGCTGTGCGTCCATGGTGGAGGCGAGTGTGGATCAGGAGGCTCATCTTCCTCCTCTGTGTCAGACAGTGTATGGCAGAGCTCTGAGAGCACGGTCAAGGGTGATTCTTAAAATGGGGATCAAGGTAGCATAGTGTCTTTTCAGCTCAAATTTAGCTATAAGGAGGGTGGTAATATATTCAAATAGAGCTTTCTCAGCCTTAAGGCGAACTTTGGGTAGTGTGGTGAAGGTGGCCTTGTTGTTGCTGATAATGCGGAAATTAGGGCAAAATATTGTGACCATCACAACTTTTTGTATTTCCTTGTGGGCAACTTGGTGGAATTGGAAGAATTCTTTTTTATAAACTTGTTGCAAGGGTGAAGGACAGAAGCGGATATCCCCTTGCCCAAGACTGCAACTGATTTTGCTATGGCCTTTCAGAGGGAGGGACAATTAGGGGAGGCAACAGCCTCTTTGGTGAGTTGGTGGTCACTTTAGAATTCATTAGCATTAGAGCGTAGATCATAGTGCCAAGTTGGAAATTGAGCTGCACAATCTGTTTAGGTACATTTCAAGGCCTGGGGCCTGACTGAGTTGAGGATGGGATTTCTCAAATCATCAACTTCCTCCAAATAATACCAGGGATTTTGAATAGAAACATTAGGTCAATCGGCATACTGGTGGGCTGGATTGGGTGGTTGGGTGGGTTTTTTAAATTTACTGGGGTCTATGCTGGCTCCTGATTAGTTGGAGTGAGAGTGGTGGTTTGTCATGTAGGTTCCTTATAGGTTTAATCCGTAGAAATTGCATCTACTACTTCGGGTGGAGGGGGAGGGAGGATTGTGCCCGTTCAAAAAAAGTTTTTATGTCAGCAATGGGAGCATAATGGGGGGAGTTGAGTGTGTGGGGTCCAGCTTGGCTATGGTGGAGCAGCGCTGCTTTGAGTGGTCCAGGTTGAAACAAATGGGGCAGATTGTGCTCCCTTTTTTTATTCTGGCCCAGAAAGGGTGGTTGGGAGAAGAGGGGACAACTGTGCGAGGGGGGATCAAAATGGCAATTTCAGTTGATATTGGGCATATAGTTGCAAAGGCGCAAGGGACCGCAAGTCAGTTGGCTTCATTGGGAACCACAGACCATAGAATGGGGTCAGCGCCAAATACTGACAACTCAGCTATTAGTTCTTTGTATAAATTTTCAGGGGGAGGTGGGTGGGGAGGCCTAAAAATTGAACCACAAGTGTAGTGTCATCAGGCAAATGGGTGTGAGTGGTTGGGATGGGGGTTCTCTGGAACACCAGGGGAATGTTGGCTGCGTTTGCAGAATCAGCTTCACAAGTGAAGCCGAGATCAAAGTGCCCCTTATATGGGCGGAAGTCAATAAAGCCTTCAGGCTGCATAAGCGCCTGGGCTAGTTAAATGAATAGTTTGTCATTAAAGAGAAACAAGTTGCCATATTTAACCCAGAGACAAAATAACATCTTGCCTTGGGAAAGCACAATGTGACTATGATGCACTGCTTGGGAACGTGCAAGGTAGAGGGTGGATACTTGGGGGGAACGTATTGACCTGAAGCATTGGGGGGGCTGGTCAACCTAGTTAAAAAGCATTTTCCCTCTGGGTGGAAGATGCTAGGGGGTTTTGCCGCCGCTCCATTTTGGAGCAGCGGACGGTAGGGGCTGAGGACATTGTAGCTTTGCTGTGAATCGGTTTTTTGGAGTTGTTTAGTTCTGCTGTGATTTTCTATATACTCAAATGTTATATCTGCACTTATGTGGCTTGATTTAAGATAAGCCTAGGTGAGGTGGTAAAAATTCAAGATGCATATTTCTTCAAATTAATATTAAAGCAATACCCAAAATGAGCATAATGGGCCAAGACTTAGAAGTGGGATCTAGCACAAAGGCCCTTGAACATCCATGTTCAGGGGTAACCACTGCAAAACAAAGCTCATGCATACAAGAATTAGCTCAGATTAGCGAAGAAACTAAAATAGCAGTTAGAAACTGTATAATTAGAGGATCTTGAGAAAACTTCTTTATTATCACCCCTAAATACCAATCATTTTTATGAAACTTCATTCATCATATATCTTGAATTCCCCTGGAAGTATAAATTACTTTACATTTTATTTTAATAAAAACCTTTCTACATAATCTTAAGTTTATTCTTTTTGACTTGTGTTTTATCAGGTTAGTAATCACCAATAATCAGTCTGGTTTACCTGTTTGGAAGAGGACACTCTATCAAGGATACCTTAGTGCTGATAATGCCAAGGAAGAGGTTGTAAAGGTTTTTATTGAGTCACAAAGGTCAACATATGTCAAGAACATCTAAGAGTGTCAAGATGTTCATCATGCGTGTAGCAGTGTAATCAAGCGATTGATTCACCAAGTTGTAGCATCTGAGGAGGATTAGTTTAGTGAGAGCGATTGTGATTCTAGAAAAAATTGTCTGGTGCCTAATCTGCGCGGAGTAGACCCAGTCAGACATTTGCCTCCCCAGCTTCAGAATAAGAATTTTGTGGATAAACATCAGCCAAAAAGAAGAAAATGTCAAACATTTACAATTCCACAATAATGAGGAGATTAATTTTAATAATAATAAAAATCTAATTGGCCAAAAAACCCTCGCCAACTTTCAGTGAACCATGCAAATCAGGGTAACACGATTTTTGGATACTTCACGGGCAATAATCACAAGATTAAGAAGTCAGATTTCTCTGACCATGTGGCAGACTTTGGAACGTCCATCAGATGTTACTCTTCCAGCCACAACAAGGTCCATACAACCACCTATGCGGGGACCCCCCTTTATAGGCTTTGTGGGGGTCCCCCAGGGTGCAAAAAATTTTATGAATGGGAATTGGCTGAAATTCACAAAATTGTTATCCCAAGGGTACAGCTTAGCCAATTATGATTCCTCATCCATCGTTCAGCCTAAGTGAAGTGAGTGTTATGAGCTTTGTTAAGCTACTTTCCCATATTTTCTAATCCAGATGGTAACAAGCCGTTCCAAATGATCATTGAATTCCCTTTGACCCTCGATACAGTTAAATACTGAAGGGCTGATATTGAGAGGGTTCATCTTCTCTTACCCCACAACGCTAATAAAACTATTAAAAACTCAAATTTTTAGGTTTTATTATTTATTTTCTTTTATTATAATCAGTGGTTACTTCCTCTATTTGTTGGAGTTTTAGGCCATATATGCACCAGCGATCTTAAAACCCCTAAAATCCAACAGAACCCCTGAGCAGTGAGTCAGCCTCTAAATTTAAGTGAGCTGAGGTTGGCATGTTGACTTTGATGCTCACTACATGGGTGGCACATCAGGCCCTAACAATAATCCATGATAGTTCTTCTGAGCAAATTGGCAATGATGCGGATATAGAGGTGTATTACAGAGAGGGTGGAGAGCATTCCCCTAGATTCCTGGTGAGGGGAGAGGACAATATCCATACTAGACTCCATACCCTGTAATTTGAAGTGCATGATTTGCATACCAATCTTGAGAGTGTCAAGGAGACTGCTAGAACAGCTAAAATTGACTCACTGCCCATAGTGAGAGGACACTAACAATTATCAAACTGGTCCTTGCACTTAAGAACATCAAAGTGATAATTGTATTCCTTGAAAAATAGAATGCAAAACCACTACCGCTCTGAATGAGTATATAGAGCGTTTAGAGCCGAACAACAACATGCTGTTTGTGATGGACAGAATATAGAAGATCTGAATGCGCTGATGCACACTGTACCAGAGTCTACATCTACTATACATATAACTCAAATGGAGGCATCTGCGTGGACTTCTTAAAGGTGTGCACCACAACTGGTAAGAGCTTGTACTCAGCCAATTATGATTCATGCCGACCCAGTTGAAGAGGATCCTACTTTAAACCTTATTATAGACTATTTACACACCTGGAGAGGGTACAATTGCTGGTTTCCTCCAAATGTATAAAAATAGCATGGATGTCAATAGCGAGGCAAAAGGCTCACTTTGTACAAGGATGCATGAACTGTGAGTCTCAGGAGATTCTCAGCACAAACTTGAGACCCAGATTATCTTGTACCAAAGTTAAGAACATCTTACTGTCAGGGAAACGGCAAGGTAAGTTTGGACTGGAGTGCCAGTCTGAATGTCCAAACACCCAAATGACAAGCCCAAATGCTAGAGTCACATCTGCTTGAACTATAATGAATTGAGTTGGAAAGTATTTTGCTAACAAGCAACAATAGGCCATAAATTCGAATAGTAAAGCGGTGGTAAACCAGGATATCATGACCCTAGGGCCTGTGGGTTTGGGTGCTGGGAAAAAAGAGATTAAAATGGGGGGTTTGGATTTCTTTATATTAAAACTATTTGGAAACGAGATCTTATTGGAATGTAAAAGTAGTAAATCAACCATCAATTTTCTCAGCGTGTTACAACTGCTTAAATAGACTATAGATTTGGTGAATAGCTTAGATGAGCTTGGGATTGTGGCTCTTGAGATTCGCTTAACCAAAAGAACTTCAAGTGAGGGGGAAACGAGTTATTTAAAATCAACGTTTGAAATTGCTGGCAGAGGGATGAGTCACTGTTGGTTTGACCCCAGATGCTTGGATTGCAATTATTCTTTAGTTTCAGTGACTGGAGTGATGGCTTCTCACCCGATGGACAGCAAGGATTGCCCTGGGCCACCCCACATAAGGGCGGTACCAAGAGTTTAGTAATGGGTTCAGGTCTCCCAACCTTTATGCACCCGGTCACTCCAGCAACCATTTATCCCAGCTGGGAAATATCAGCCAAAGATTTTGATATGTCCAGGCGGGTTTTGAACTGTGGTCTGCATTTCCCAATGGCCAATGCCATTAAGTTTTGCTGACAATTTGACATTTGATACTTTGACATTTGATACTTCATTATTTGAAAGTGTGCGCCTGTCAGGCTTCATTATCAAGGATTTTGGGTTCTCAGGCCTTGATGTTGAGAGCTTGTTGCCATTGACCTCGTGAGGGCCCTTTGCCACATGGGGATGCCAATTTCCAGATATCTCAGCACAAATTTCCTCAATTTGCTGTACTAATTTAGCTGAGGTTAATATGAGGACAGGTGGCGGAATCTTCAAAGGGAGGGCTGTTACCCATCTCTCGTCTACTACATGGGCGAGATCACCCTGTGAGAAAAGAGGGACAGCTACCCTTCTCAGACCCTTTTTAGTAGGGAATGGGAATACCACCTGATCCAAGCAGAGGGGATTCTCCCCCAGACTTACACTTACTCTCCGAGTTCAATAGTGAACAGGATGTACAGAATATGAGATAAGACTTTCTGTTGATGAAGATAGTAAAAAGAGTCAGTTTTGACTTACACTTTTCATTTCTACCTTAAGGTCCAGCAGTTGTAGGCCACAGGAACAATAAATCTTCCTACCACCAAAAATGCTAATTAGCTCCCTGGAGATTCATCCTAATCTGAAGATGCACATGACTTTGGCGGTTAAGAACAAAATGCCTCTTAAAAATCTTAAGCAAGCGCTGTTTAATGTACAAGGGATAAACATATATGAATTTAAGTCAATGGCACCAGCAACACCCCCACAATGAGTCAATAAGGCCGTTTATGTCACCAAAGATAAAATTGAAAAGCCCATTAGAAAGCAACAAACCGCCTGAACGTTTGCCACGTTGAGAATTTAAGTACCATAAGTATCAACAACCTGTGCATTTCACTCAATCCTGTCCTTTAGTTACATCCAAAAACAAGGAGCAAACCTTTAAAGAGGACACACCTAATACCATAAATTGGGCGACCTCCACACTGAAGGTGAGGACGACCATAAAGATAAAGACTTGGCTAGTGCAGTTTACCATGTTAGGGGCTTCTAGCACAGTGGCTGTAAAGCTAGATTGAGAGTTAATGGTGCTGATGGATCTGTATCAAATAAAAAAGTTTGGCTCAAGCAAATAAGCCTACCAAGTGATCCATTCTATTGAGGAAGTAGAACAGTTGGTCGCGTCTAACTTCTTTAATGCGGGAGGTGAAGGCAATACCAAGGCTGATAGAAGCGCTGTTATTTTGAAGCAATTTGAGGGCTCTGCCGCCGACGTCCTGGCCATTGGAACCCCATTCAGGAAGAGCATAAAAAAGATGGAAGTTATCATCCAGAAGGTGCAAGTTTTGGCAGATCTGGATACTGAGTCTCCTATGAACATTATCTCCTTCAAACTTATAAAGAAATTCAAGCTTATGCCTGTCATTGACTATAATCTGAAGTACCATACCACAGGACCTGACATTACCCGCGCCTTAATAGGTAACTCTACTTTGCCTTTATGATTTGGGCACATGGTCCTAACAGCACCCGCAGTAGTTTTGGACGATGACTACTATAATTTCCTGATTGGGACACAGTTTTTCTGAAGTTTGGGGAAAATATCAACCTTACTAAAAGCATGGTTAGCATTATGAGATACCAAATCCCCCTGGTGTTCAAGGACAAGGACAGTAAACCTCAAAAACAGTGAACGTGCTTGGTCAAAACAGACCAATTTAATCTATCCAATTAATCATACTTTAACGGATAAGGTTGTAAAACAATCACCACCTACAATGAGCGCTGAAGAAGGACTGACTTTTAGCGCTAATGAGATCATGGAAATTAGACCTGTTAATCAAAGAATAATGACCTTGTCAATTAGTGTTAATACTCCTCCTGAAATAATTTTGGAAGTATACAGTTAAGGCGGAATCCAAGAGCAATATCCCAGAGTATTACCAGGATTCTATGATACCACTTACTTTGGAGAGCTAAACCTTGTTTTGGGGAACATTACTACCAAACCAATCCTAGTAGAAAAGGGAAAAGTTGTAGCACTGACCCGCCTGACCAGTTGCCAAGATATTTAGTCCATCCACACAGTAGGAGGTTATGACGAGATCAAATTTTAGGATGTGACCCCTAAGCAACAAAGAGAGTTGGATGAACTTTTGGATGAGTTTAATGACATCTTTAGCATTGGCCTCAACGACTATAGCCTGTGCAAAGGGGAGGTCCTTAAGATAGATACTAGTTCAGCTATCACTTCAAGTCCAAACCTAAACGCCATTCAAAGATAGAGGGTTCTGTCATTATTCAAGAGCTCAATCAGTTAGTGAATCTGGGCTAATCCATCCTTCAAAGAGCCCATGGGCATCTTTGTTGCTGGTGCACAAGAAGGATGGGACCCATAGGGTTGTAATGGATTACCGCCACTTAAATTAGATTACCAAGAAAGATTTGTACCCGCTGCCACGCATCAATGTTGCTTTGAAATGCCTGGGAAGCTCAAAAAACTTTTGAGCCATAAACCTAGCCAAAGGCTACTGGCAAAGGGATCTCTCGCCTGAAGACCAAAAAAATGCGCTTAACCAGCAGCCAAAGGTTGTTTGTACTCATGAGGATGCTTCAGGGGCTCTGTAAAACCCCTGAAACCTTTCAACGATCGAAGGGCCACATCTTTGGTGATCTTAAGTTATTAAGTATGTTAATATACCTTGATGAGATTACTGTGTTCAGTCGCACATTTCAAGAACAAATGCAGAACCTCCAGGAGGTCTTCCAACGCCTGCATGCATCTAAATTGAAATTGAAGAGAAAAAATATACTTCCTCAAATGACAACTGGAGTCCTTGAGCACAAGATCAGCTGTTAAAATCTTGGGTCTTGGTTGGTTGCTCGCTTCTGGCCCTAGATTTCAACTGCACAGATTCGTGGATCCTTGCGTTGATTATTTGAATGAAATTGATAGAATGGTGCAATAATAATATGAAGACTATTATTGTTGATTGCCCAAAAGCCACGTTGAGAGTATTGTCCAACACTAAACAGGTGCTTCTTCGTTTTGAAGACATTCTGGTACTGGTAGGGAACACCTACCCTATTCTCTTCTTGCAGAGCCAAGCGGAGACTTAATAGTAACAACCTAAGGATATCTGATCCTTGCACTCTTCTCTTAGAAGTAATGTTAAAACAACCAATTTTAAAACAACTTGGTTAATATCAAGTTTGAATTGCTTTTATTAGGGAATAATTTGAATTTTAAAGTTATAATCGCACACAACTTTTCAGCTGTCAGCTGGGAATTAATTGTGCTCCAATACTGGTTTGACCCTCAAGTGTTAGGCACCAAATCTTGTCAGGTAAAGTTGCCTTGAGTTTTTTAGGCAGCATAATCCTCAGGTATTTGGCGACCAAACGATTGGTATTGGGGACCTGAAACCAATTGTTTTAGCTGATGACAATTCTACTCTTCCTCCGGCGTTCAAATGTTTTGGTAGTTTCTGATGACTCTAATTCATTCTGCTCTGAACGCTTCCCTACAATTTGACTATTGGGTGTTATACCCATATCAAATTATTGCTTGATTTTGTTGGAGATGATGCCCAACAATAATCTCATCAGTCAGCGTCCTCAAATATAATCAGAAATGATGCCCAACGATAATTCATTAGTTGGTGACCTCTAATATCATTGGGGATGACGCCCAACAATAATCTCATCAATCAGCTGCTGTTGCCAACCCTATGCAATTAAAACTTAATCATCAAATTTATTAATTGGTTAAAAGGTTGGATTATGTGGCCATCTGAAATTCCAGCATCAGTTCAGCCTGAATTGAGCCTCAGGATGGGAAAGTGAATGTGATCATGGCAATAGAGCCACCCAAGAGTATGAGGGACAGTCAAGTACTTTAGGGATGGTGGGTTAATACAGGCAGTTCACCCCATTTTAAAGACCTATTGGTGCCCTTTAACTACCCCCTGACTAATTTTATGAAGTTTTATGGAGCCTTAAACAGGAGCAGGCATTTGTGGAGTTGAAGGTATGATTGGTAGAAGCACCAATATTGGTATATCCAGACTTCAATAAAACCTTCTACTTGTACACTGACGCCAGCGATGTGAAACTTGGTTCAATATTTGCACAACTAGATGAAGATGTGGTATATCATCCAATAGGGTATTACACCAAAGAATTCAGTAAGAAAGAAAAAATATACAGTTACTAAATGTGAATGCCTTGCATTAAGCAGAGCAGTCAAGCGCTTTAGGCCTTTCTATAAGAAGTATATTTCAAAGTAGTCAAAGATCATGCATTGCTCCACTAGTTAAGAAACATGAGGATCCAGATGGACGCTATGTTCATTAGGCTGTCCTTGTCAGACAATCTCCTTCTCGACTTAAGAAAAAGAATATTTGGAGGTACAAGTGCCCCCAAATCTGCTACCATGATTAGCCCATCACCTGCCCAATCTTCAAATATTATTGTGGTTTATCAACGATATGAGTACCCATGGCAAAAAGACTTTGGCAGATTCTTGGTGGAATCCTAACTATCAGAAAAAATATGGTTTATAACCAAAATCAGCTTAAAAAGGTAATAACTAATAATAGGATTACTCCAACTTCTTGGCCAAATTTGGGGTGTTCATTACCACATGGGTTTGATCACCTCCGAGGTGAGAAGATATTACTAGATGATGATAGGGTGCAAATTAACCAATCATTACCACACGGGTCTGACCACCACCAAGGTGAGAAGATTTTACTTGCTGGTGATTGGATACAATTCATCAAATTGTTACCACACGGGTCAGTTTTGCCTCAAAATATTTATTTTGATCTGATAGGGCAAAAGCCTATATTTCCTAATTTGGATGACTCAGCTTTATATACTTTTGCCTCGAATACCCATGGTCTTGAAATTCAATCTAGTTCAAATAGGAGATACTATTATTGAGAAAAGGACCTTTCTTTGGGTTCGCCCTGCTTAAACAATAAAAAACATAAAAAACTTTAAAAAGCGCTATTTATTACTTTTAATTTAAAAAGTAAGTTTCATATAATTTAAGAATAATATGTGGCATCTATCAGCGGATCCCACAAACTGGTGCTCACTACAGGGGTTCACTCTGTATACTTCAATAAAGTATTAAAGCAATGGAGAGTGTCACCCGTTGGGTGCAAAATGGGGAAGAGGCTGAAGATGATGATCGAATGGACAGCCCTACTGCTTTGATGTTTGGAGAAGAATTATTTGAGCGCATATTGATACCTGAGTCTCACCGCATCACCTGGCTGGCCACTGAAGCTGTGAGAGACCTTACTCATGGCATCCTTAACCCTGGTGACATTGCATCCCACAAATGAGCGTCGTTGGTTGAGGAACGCCACTTGTTTCTCTATGAGACTGGTGTCCTCCCAGAGACCTATGGTCAGCTTACAAATTTGACCACCTATGTGCGCAAGTTTGCTCACTCTGCCTTGGTACACATGATGCATCTCTTAGCCAGACATCACGAAGAGCTACATTAACACCTAGATATTCATGCAGCTCTGAATTTAGCTTATGATAAGTTGTACCAATTGACCTCCAAACATCTTGGAGCAGTTAGATCTGGTGTGGAAGCTAATTGTAACTTCATCATACAGCTGCATGATTGACTTACTACTATGGATACTGGGATTGTAAAGTATGTTGAGGAGGCCATGAAGATATTCTGGGATGAACTGAACGCTTCCTCTGCTAGCACTCGCTCGTTGTTGGAGGAGCTAGCTAAAGAACTTGAAAAGCACAATGAGCAAATGCACCATGACCTTTCAGCCCCCAACTCCATCCCTCAAGAGGAATATGAACAGCATGTGGCTGTGGTGGAGTGACAGTTAATTCAGGCCTTTTTGCGCGTTGATGAGCTTGAACGCCATCTGTTGCTTAAACCCTCTAGCGCCATCACCACCCTTGCGGCCAAGGTTTTTTAGCTAGAAAAGGAGCTAGCTCTCAAAGCTTCGTTTGAAAATACCAAATATTTGGCACGTCGCCTGACTGAATGCAAAACTGAAGCAAAAGTGGTAAAAGCTTCGCTGGAAAGCCCTGCGCTGTTGAAGGAAGTATTTAGTCAATAAACGCAGGTCAAGCGGAAGTATGAACAAATTAAGGATGGAATACAAGGCCCCAGCTCCCACCTTTCATGATGATGAAGGGTGTAAACAAATGAAAGAAGAGCTGAAGAACTGCGTGGAATCCATGGAAACTACTCAATTAAACCTAAGCTCGCTGGTGTCACAACTTCATTTTCAAGTCAATGCAATGGAGAGCCAGATGGAAGATCTTGAAACTCATAAATTAAGGATCAAAGCTCGACTGAGACTATGTGAATCTGGGCCCCTAGAAGCCCTCACCAAAATGTAAACCTGGCTCTAAGCCATGCAAGATCAGTTCAATTGCTTTTCGCATACCTTTGATCAGTTAAACTACCGCTCTGAAACCTCAGAAGCAGAAACTCCAGCTATTCATACCCTTACTGGGGTGATTCTAGTTCATCTAAACAGATGTTCAAAGACAAGTTTATCCCGGGAGAAGGCAGCATTGTTTCATTTTTATACGTTTATGAAGCAGCTATGGAAGGGGCAACGGATCATCAGAAGGCCAAACATATACTTACCTGTTTGGGCTGCATGGCACAGGAGGTGATGATCCCACACATGGATGCTCTTTGCACTTGGTCCGAGTTCAAAGAGTTTCTCATAAACACTTTTGGTTCAAAACAGGCTTTAAGTATGAAAAAGCAAGCTTTTATGCGTATGAGTATCTGAAAAGGAGAGTCAGTGGTCGCCTTTGTGGAACGATTCTATATGGAAGCACAGACGTTGTTAACCTCAAAGATGTTGACTTTGGATGATGCTGTAGCCGCCGTTTTGACTGGAGTGGCTTCTTACCCTCCATTAGCGATGCACATCACCTCAGTTAAACGTTATTTCCACACCATTCAAGACATCAAGGAAGAGTTAATAGATGTCGCTGATTTCCATAAGCCCGAAGTTCCACGTGGAGCAGTATCTCATCCTTGCGTTTTAACCATTGAGAATTCAAAGCCTAAGCCTCGAGCCCTAGCTATTGAAGACAAGAAGGAGCCCCTTCAGATAATGGGCCCTGAAAGCAAAACCCCAAAGCAAAACGTTTTGAACTCCCTTGATGCGAATATTGCTACAAGTTCAGACACAAGGAGGCTGTGTACTGGAAAAAAGAAAGCTGACGCTGAGGAACAGGAGCAGGGAAAAGAAATGTCAGCGTAGGGAAAGGCACACCTATTGCTGACAAATCTCATGTGCCTGACTCACTTAAACAACTTATGCCATTACCTTGCGTTACTAATACCCCAGGGGATGATTCTAAGGGGGGTACAGATGAGGTTGGCTATTTTGTTGTAGGAGTACCTGCTGAAGTGGAAGTCCCCAATTGCTTGAACGCTGGAGGAGTAGATGAGGCCACCATACCTGAAGCGACATATCTCTGCCAAGTTCTAGGGGAGCCAGCTGTTATTGATACTACCAGCGATGCAGATGAGGTGTTTTCTCACCTTATTCGCCCTCTCCAGCATGGCCATACCATGCAGTCCATCCAGGAAAATTACCCCAAGACCGCATGCAAATTAACCTCCACTTTCCATCTTAAGGAGGTCTTAGCGCTATTGCCCACTTTTGGGGGGATACTTACAGGGGTCAAATTGGTTATCCAAAAAGTTTGGGTGATGGCTATCATAGATACAGGCTCCCCAGTGAATGTGTCTTCTCCAAGTTGATGAAAAAGATCAAACTTGCACTTGACTTGTAGTACAAATAAGACTTTGGAACTTCTGGTCCTAACAACACCCATGCACTGGGTGCTTACTCGTCCCTTCCTATTCATATTAGGAAGCTTATTTTATCAGCCCCCGCAGTGGCTTTGGATAATAACGCTTATGATATGCTTATAGGTACTCAGTTTACTATTGAATATGACGGCATTATCAATATGAAGCAAGGGTTCTTGTCATTTCTCAATGATGAAATCCCCTTAGTTCTAGCCAATAAAGAACTCAGCAAGAAGGAATACTCTTGCATGGTTGAGTACCCACTTTCCGCCTTACCTATACATTATACCAACCTCGCAAAAACGGTTACTAAAGAAGGTCAAGCTGCCAATGAGCTCTGAGCTCCTCTACCTTCTTACCAAGTGTCAGATAGGGTTTTATATTACCACATTTCATAACTCCCTGTAGTGGCAAACTTGGATCAATCTGGGATGGGCCATTTACCATCCTGTATAAGAGAGGAAATGAGTATTCTATAAAGTCTTTGGCTACAGGAATTATCATAGAATGGGTCCATGGCCGCTTCCTATGACCCTAAACCCCTCCCAACATTCTTGAGGGGGGCAATGTCAGACAATCTCCTTCTCAACTTAAGAAAAAGAATGTTGGAGGTACGAGTGCCCCCAAATCTGCTACCATGATTGGCCCATCACCTGCCTGATCTTCAAATAATATTGTTGTTATCAATGATATGAGTACCCACGGCAAAAAGACTTTGGTGGATTCTTGGTGGAATCCTAACTATTGGAAAAAATAGTTTATAGCCAAAATTGGCTTAAAAAGGTAATGTCTAATAATAGGATTACTTCAACTTCTCAGCTGAATTTGGGGTGTTTGTTACCACACAGGTTTGATCACCTCTGGGGTGAGAAGATATTACTCAATGATGATAGGGTGCAAATTAACCAATCATTACCACATGAGTCTGACCACCGCTGAGGTGAGAAGATTTTACTCACTAGTGATTGGATACAATTCATCAAATCGTTACCACACGGGTCAGTTTTGCCTCAAAATTATTTATTTTCAATCTGATAGGCTGAAAGCCTATATTTCCTAATTTAGATGACTCAGCTTTATATACTTTGCCTCGAATACCCATGGTCTCAAAATTTGAACTAGTTTAAATAGGAAATACTAGTATCGAGAAAAGGACCTTTCTTTGGATTTGCCCTGCTTAAACAATAAAAAACATAAAAAACTTTAACAAAGCGCTATTTATTACTTTTATTAAAAGTAAATTTCTCACTTTAAAACAAGATATTTGTGGCATCTGTCAGCGGATCCCACAGTCCTCTTGTAAGGTTATCATTTTAAATCATACATTGAGAAGGATATAAACATCTCAACACAGATGGTTTGTTGAGACTACCAGTGTAAGAGAGTGTCTGTAACTTTCTTGTTTTCAGAGAAGTGGTGCAGGATGCGTAGCCACACCACCAGGGAACTTGTCATTAGCAAGATTGGAAACAAAGCACCGCTGAGGGTGCTGGAGCAAAAGGGACCCAGAGCAAGGGTGTACAACGCGGTATATAGTAATATCTAGCAAATAAACAACAAAACTTGGCTGGACCTCAAAGGGGAGTCTATAACTAAATGGAGATCTGTGTTGGGGTTCTTGTGTACCTCAATCTGGAGGGGACCAGGGCGGCCCAGAAGTGCACCAGAGACAATAGATAATTTTGTTAAAATAAAAAGACCAACATTGTTAGAGACCTCCTCGAGGGCAGTGCACAGGTTTACCCAAGGAACCATATTTAAAAAACGTAAACTAACACAGAATTTCTATTATAAAAGTGACCAATAAGGAAAGTTGGTCTCATGGAAACAAACCTAAACAATGAGGGTGAGTCATTAAATGGGCGGAAGTTAATCTAAGCCTAAGTGAACCAATATGTGCATGCTACCATTGTCCAGGGTTCTGGAATTTGAAATTGACTGAGCTTGAGTTATATATTGTAATTGTACTTGACCCAAATTTGGTAATATTAGAAATGAAATGGGTTAATCTTGTTCCTTAAGCAACTTTAATGAACCGTTAGTATTGGGAACGTAGCTAGTGCGTTTTAATTCTCTGGCTGCAATGCCAGGCCAAGCATCACACACATCCTCAAGACCAACCTGTACATATCTTCCTGTACCCAGCGTTGGTCATGGTATGTTCTAAGTAAGGAAAGCCTTTTAATTTGATTTTTGGATTTTGACGTTCAGCTTTACCCTTGCAATATGTGCCCTCAATTATGTCATGGAGCCATGACAACCAGTATTCCACTTTCAGGTGCCAGAGAGTGATCGCCTGTAAAACCTAATTGGTCTGCCTGATAAGACTTGGTAGGACGAGACAGAAAAGGTCAAGAGCGTCCTGTGCATATGTTCTAAAGACACCCAAATGTTGATTGGAATCTTCAAAGGAAGGTTTAAGACAAATAGTATCTCTAAAACTGGCCCTGTGATCACATGGAGATAGTGATGGTGGCTCACAAGCACGTGGTCCATGGATGATTCCAGAAGATGTTGGGCTTACCTCAAGGAGAGGTTCTACTAGGAATGCATGTCTGACGAAGCACACCAAGCATAGGAGTTGTGTTTACCCTGCATCAAATTTCACCTGGTGGAAAAGAAATTTGAGTGTATGCCCAATTTGTTAACTTTTGGTGGATTTGCCTGATTCCGCCAAATGAGTTGCACAGGGTAGAACCCACTGAGCAATGGATGAGCAATATGAGGATTGCTGGCCCTCTACAACTAATAATAAAGACTTTTTTATAAGGAGCTATTGCCCTAATGATAACATTTTATTCTTTTTAATAATTACCTAACTGCTACAACCGTTACTCTTTCCTACTCTTCTCTTTCTTCATAAAAACCTCCCCCTTCTCACTCTCACTCAACTATTAATCCTCAGTATTCATTAATGGATTCAATAATCTCTGCTTAGTTATTCCTATTTGCTATGATTTAAAGATTTCATTTGAACATTGAGGCTTTGGCGGAATTCCCTTGATTTGGCAAGCCATAATTTCTTAGATCAATTCCCTTTTCCTCAACTAATCTATTGCTCAATCTTGAGGCTTGCTTTAAATCTAATTTATGATCCACTGGAACTATAGCTTATCATCCAGTTATATTGAAATCTCGACACCATTTCCCCACTGCACCGTTCAGTAATGTCTCTATTGATGTGGTGGAATCGTTAGCAACAGCATCCAGTGGCGCTAAGTTCATCCTCGTAGTGATTGACCACTTCACTAGTTGGTTGAGGTATCCTCAGTCAAGACATACACCACAATTTCTACTGCCCGTTTCTTGTAAAATCAGATGATTACAAGACATTGTTGCCCTCAAATTCTCTTTTTAGACAAAGTCAAAAACTTTATCTTGGATGTATTTTTATTTAACTGAGGTAAGCCAACTAGGGGACGGACATTACCAAACTAAAACTAAAACTCATAATAAAAACATAATGATTCAATCAAAATGCCCAAAGTGGAAGGATCAATTGAATCATACTAACAAAATATCCAACCAGGTGGGCAGTGTATACTGCTATCCCTCCATGGTGGATGGGGAGGGAAGATCAGGGGGCTTGTCTTCAACCGCATCCATCTCATCCCAGAGTAGGGCACGTGTTAAGGCAGATAGTAAGGGTGTGGGGGCATCGGCAGCATGGGGTTCAATATTCTTGATGACTGGAACTTTCTGAATAGTTATCAGCCATTATAATGCCAACAATGTATTAGGCTAAAGCGTCTTCAGCTTTGAGGCGGGCATCTGGGAGTTTAATGAATGTGAAAATGTTGGTTCAGGTTATTTTTGCTTTCAGATTCCGTGCTACTGTTACCACGTTCTGGATGGCTTCAGTGACGTTTTTGTGTAAAGTTTTCATGATGATCTTACTTTGTGCAGTAAGATTTTTGGGGATAATGGGAGGTGGAATTCCTCCTGTGAGTGCAGCCACAGATTTTGTGGCAGCTTTGCAGAGCGGATGGCAATCTGTTGTGGCAGCTTCTTCTACTGCAAGCTGGTGGTCACTGTAGAATGGTTCAGCGTTAGGTTGTGGGA